>CM032452.1:123501515-123584015 GCA_019049505.1 Pachyrhynchus sulphureomaculatus | reverse complement strand
AAACTAACCCCTTAAGTCAAAATTTAATTCTCAAAACTACATGGCTCTGATGCGGCCGTCAATTCCTATATTATTACCAAATTTTACCTTTCTATGTCAAATAGTTTCGGAGAAAATCGGGTGTGACAGACAGACAGACAGACAGACACCGAAGTGATCTTATAAGTGTTCCGTACGGAACACTAAAAACACAATACTTCTGTATAGGCGAAGAAACAACGGAAATAAAATTAGACAATGAAAAAACGTGGGAAGAATATACATATTTGAGAGTAAATTTTAACAAAGAGGAGACAGATCATAACGAAATAAAACTAAAAATAAACAAAGCCAGACGGATAACTAAAGCATTAAACGGAATATTATGGAGCACAGAAATAGGTAAAGAGAGGAAAAAAAGAATCTATAACTGTATGATAAAGAGCACGTTGTTGTATGGAGCGGAAACATGGCGTATAAAAGAACACATAAAGAGGAAAATAGAAGCCACGAAAATGGACGCCCTAAGACGCTCAGCGAGTACATCAAGAACAGAACGAATTAGGAACGAAAGTATAAAAGAACAAATAAAAGTAAAAGAGACAGTCATGGAGAGTATAGTATGGTATGATCACGTTCAAAGGACAGGAGAAGAGAGATTGCCGAAGAAACTGCTGAAATGGATACCACCTGAGAACAGAAAAAAGGGAAGACCAAGGAAATCCTGGATCGGGGGAATAATAAGGTTAATGAGCGAGAAAGGCTTAAGTGATGAAAACTGCAATGATAGACGACACTGGCATTTGACAATCGGACTCCTCTGAATCTCCATTTTCTTATCTTGTCTTAAGTGCCCTTTCGATTATATATAAATTATTCAGTGTCGTGTCGCATTTAGCGAAGAATCACGTGTTGTTTCAGAAAAATAATGCACCAGCTTACGTACTCCATAAAAATCGATAATGAAATTCGACCAATTAGGCTATGAATTGCTTCCTCATCCGCCGTATTTACCAGATCTGGCACCCAACGATTATTACCTCTTTCTAAATTTGAAAAAGGTGGCTCCAGAGAAAGAGATTTGGCTCTAATGTGAAACTGAGGCTTATTTTAGAGACTTTTCACCTCATGTAGTATTATTTTGCCCTTCTCATCATTTTTTTTTTAATTTTTACAAATTTCTGGAACATTCTATGTGAAAAAGTGTCGTAATTACCAAGTTTCATAATATTCTTAAAATTTGTAAAATGAGAGAGAAATAATGGGAGTTATGGTGAGATAATGGGAGATAACGAGAAATAATGGGAGATAAGGCGAAATAATGATGGATAAGTCGAGATAAGCCTAGATAATGGGAGATAAGGTGAGGTAATGGGAGACAAGGAGAAATAATAGGAGATAAGTTGAGATAAGGCTAGATATTTAAATAAATAAGTTAGATCAAAGGTTTTTCTTACCATCATTACTATATATTGTCATTATCCTGTTATTTTTGTTAAATTTGATCCTTTCAAAATAGGCTTTCGCCAGCACTTTTTGGTTATATAGGAAGTAGGCACAACTTATTAAAACTACAATAGTTATAAACAAAAAGGCTACGAATATTTTAATCTTGTAATCAGCAGATTTTTTCTTTCGTATTGTTTGTGGTAATGTCTGAAAATGTAAAAAAAGTTGGTTGATTAATATTTCTAAGGTCGCCTGAAGATACTCAAATTTAGATTAATTTACTGGGACAAAGTTTACTGAACTAGTTTGACCGTTCGTAGAGACCTAAATCCTAAAGTTCTCTTCGGACCATCAATCTTGTTCGGTAAACTTTTATTTGCAACATCAAATAAGTTCATATAATCCGTTTTTTTTAATTTCTTACCTGTATTTTCTCTTTAAGTAAGCTTGCCAAAGAATTTACAGAAGTAACAGAGTTTGCTGGAGAGTTGCTCCCTGAAAAATCTTCTCTATCGGGAGGGGTCAACATGTTTACGTTTACAGGACTCAATATTGATTTTCTTCTAACATTTCTACAAGGCCCACTAAAATAAAATGGTTGATTTTATATAAGACGTCATTAAGCATTCTCATTATGTTTCTAAATTTTAAAATTTGCATTAAAATTTATTTATTATTTTTTCATCGTGTTGATTTTTTCTAGAATTCAAAACTAAATCAATTGAACAGACAGCGCGTACTTACAGCAAAAATATTAATAACCATAAACGAAAGAATGTGATATAAAAACAATTGTGTCTAGTGCTCTTTGTAGACTGAGTAACACATTTTGAAATATCTTATCGTATCAGACATGGCAGTTTGAACTAATGTAATAAAGATCTTTAAGAGTCTTAATTCGTTTTTAATATCTTAAGTGTATTTTGTAAGCTGTAACACAGAGGTGTCAAACTCAATTTTACAAAGGGCCATATATTAAATTTAGAATGTGTAGGCGGGCCAGATTCAAATAAAAAAAAATGTACTGAATTATTATAACAGTTTATTTATTTAATTATATAGTATATAATATACGGTTGTTAAAAATTATATCAAAGTTATAAAAGAGGGTAATTATTTTGAGCTCGAGGATCCAGATACCTGACTTCTCTTGTTTTTGACAAGCTCACTGATGTCAGGTATCATATTCGTTGTAGTTATTTTAAGAATTGATTGGAGATGTTCATTCGAAAGTCTTGTGCGATGTTTGTTCTTATTTATTTTCATGACGGAAAACATCTGCTCACATAAATAGGTGCTACCAAACATGCAGAGAATGCATGCTGCATGCTTTTTTAATTCCGGGTAGTTATCCAAACTCTTGAAATATTGTGTATAAAATGTAAGAGCGTTAACCTCTTTAAATTTTTCTTTCAAAATACTGTCCGATTGAAGATCTATCAACTCCATTTGCAAATGAACTGGTGCCTGTGAAGCTTCAAAATTGAATGGATTGTTGAAAATTGGGAATTCCATTTCATTCATTTTGTGAAAGTCTTCAAAACGATTGTTGAATTCCGTGATCAAATTTTGCAGAAGTTGAGAATATTGATCCAATTTTTTTTGGTTCACTGTGCCAAATGATTTTAAATGAGGGAAATGATCCAAAGTTTGATTTTTTACCTGATTTTCCACAGCCTCAACTTTGTTTCAAAGGCTTGAATACATGAATACATTTGAGTGACAATCAGATTTTTACCCTGTAACTTTACATTCAGATCGGTCAAGTGTTTATTCATATCTACCAAAAAGGCACAATCAACCCACCAGTCATTGTCATAATCAATTGGGTTGCCTTTTTCTAACATGAAAGCTTGAATAGGGTCACGTAATGCAAAAAATTTTTCTAAAACTACTCCTCGACTGAGCCAACGAACTTCGGTGAAGTAAGGAACATCAGAAAACTTTTCGTCCAAATCTTGTAAAAACTGTTTGAACTGTCGGTGATTTAGTCCTCTGCTCCTTATAAAATTTACTATTTTAATTATAGGTTGCATGACGTGGTCCATTTTTAAATGTTTGGATGCCAATGATTCCTGATGAATTATACAGTGAAATCCCACAAAATTCCCTGATGTTTTCTGTTTTAATTTAGTTATAACGCCCGAATGTTTGCCAGCCATGGCAGGAGCGCCATCCGTAGTTGTGCTGCTAAGTATATTCCAGTCGAGTTCATATTCTGCTATCAAATGCTCAATTGCAGAATAAATATCATTTGCTGTTGTAGTATCTGTCAATGGAACGCACTTTAATAGTTCTTCAGTTATTTCAAAGTTACTGTTAATACCTCGTATAAAAACAGCAAGTTGAGCTGTATCAACAGTATCAGTGCTCTCGTCAACAGCCAGTGAAAAGTGAAAATTCCTTAATTTTCTCCTTCAGTTGAAGAACCAAATTTTGAGATAAATCATTTATTCTTGAAGCAACAGTGTTTCTTGACAGCGAAATATTTTGAATTATTGACTTTTGAAATGGAAATGAAACATCGGCAACTTTCAACATACAGTCTTTAATAAAATCACTATCAGTGAAAGGTTTTGATCTCTTCGCGATTTCTAATGCAATAATAAAACTCGATTTCAGGGCATCTTCGCTCTCAGTATTAGCTTTAGTAAACATCGATTGTTGACCTTGAAGTTTAGATTTTAAAGATGACAATGTGTCCATTCTTATTTTTTCAGTGTAACAATCGAATTTTGATTTATGATTCGTATCATAGTGTCTCTTCAAGTTAAACTCCTTACAAACAGCAACTGTTTGATTGCAAATCAAACATAGTGGTTTACCATTCTATGAAAAAATATGCAATTTCCCATTTAGACTGAAAAACTCTGCACTCACTATCAACTTTACGTTTTTGTGACATTATGCCAAAATCGTAACAATTATGGAACTCGACACAACAATTATGGATATCGCACGCGCACGACACAAACAAATGCACAATACCTTCACAATCACTACTTCGCAGTACAACTAAAATCCTTCTCCGACCGTATGGCTTCGATTACTCGACTCACACTCAACTGACTCACGTCGCGCCGACGCACTCCTTTTATAATATCGATAAGGAAGGTTCTAGTCTAGACTCGAAGCGCGTGGAAGATTCTATTGTTCTCAACAAAAATAATAGGGTATTTCTGTTTGTTGCTAAGAGATGGCGTTACTGTCTATCTCTCTCGCTTGTCAAGGCACGCGCTGCCCTTGAAATTACTTATAAATGTAGTGTGCGCATTTTAAAACTTCCGTAGAGGAATCGAGTGAAGTCTAAAAGCTCTAAAAAACATGATTCTTCTTTCTGTGACACATTGCGATCGCGGGCCTTATTGATAGGTCCTGGGAGCCGGATGCGGCCCGCGGGCCGTATCTTTGACATCCCTGCTGTAACATATCACTTGGATATTCCACAACTTTTTAACGTGTTCATAGAGTGGATGATCACCTAAAAGTACTCAGTCTTCAAAATTCGTCAATCACCACCTTCCTGACTACTCCTGATATTGACTTTCCCAGATTCTGTCTTCTCTAAAAAGTTCGTTAAGATTGAAGAAATGACTACGTCGTTTTCCATCTTGTTTGGCAGTGGTAAAATATTATACCAGGTGTACAAGTATGAAATGCGGATTTCAGACAACAGATGGTGCGCTAATGCAGTTTCTGCTATAAAGATTTGAGACTGCGCCATTTTGTTGTGTCATCAACAAGTGTCAGATGCGCACGAGTGATAAATTGGAAAAGTGTGTGCATAGTGTTGTGTTGTTGTGTTCAATATGTCGAAATTTATACCGAACAAAGAGCATTCGCGGACAGCATTAATTTTTTGTTTTCATTTGAAGAAAACTGCTGTGAAATCATACCGATTACTTCGAGAAGCTTATGGTGAACATGCTCCATCGCAAGATACGTGTGAACGATGGTTTCGGCGTTTCAAAAGTGGTAACTTCGATGTTGCAGACAAGGAACGTGGAAAACCGCCAAAAAAATACGAAGAGGTGGAATTGCAAGCATTGTTGGACGAAGATGGTTCGCAAACACAAAAACAACTCGCCGAGCAATTGGGCGTTAGTCAACAAGCTGTTTCCAATCGGCTACGAGAGATGGGAAAGATTTATAAGACCGGTATATGGGTACCACATGAGTTGAACGACAGACAAATGGAAACGCGCAAAAACACGTGTGACATTTTACTCGCTCGGTACAAAAGGAAGTCGTTTTTGCGTCGTATAGTTACAGGGGATGAAAAGTGGATTTATTTTGAGAATTTCAAGCGCAAAAAATCATGGGTAGATCCAGGCGCACCATCCAGATCGACCGCAAAACCGAATCGCTTTGGCAGAAAGACGATGCTCTATGTTTGGTGGGACCAGAGGGGCGTGGTCTATTATGAGCTGTTAAAACCTGGGGAAACGGCTAATACTAAACGTTACCAACAACAATTGACCGATTCGAACCGTTCGCTGCTTGAAAAAAGCCAGAATACTGAAAGAGGCAACACAAAGTCATTTTTCTTCATGACAATGCGCCATAACATACGGCAAAACAAGTTCGGAATGAAGTAAGCTGCGTCGAGTGGAGACCTATTTGAACGATCACGTTCAGACAAGGTCTATTGAGGGATGTCCAAATATTAAGATTAGTCATATAACGCACGTTTATTTGCGATTAATGTGTTGCTTGCCAGAGAACATATGAAAAATAATTAAATGATATATAGTCCCGTACTTACCCATTATGTGTTTAGAATTTAGACGTGGCCTTTTTGGGACGTCCAAATGTCTGGACACAGTGACAAAATGGACGTGAACTGGACATGAATGTATTGAATGAATTTTTTGCGTACGCTTTTACCAACAGAAACATGTTAAAATCAACTATCAAAACCGATATACAAATGTGAATAAATTATGACAATGATATAAGATAAAACGGCTGAGAAAAGAAGCGGAGAAAGCAAAACTAACAGGCAATAAAGGGATACTGTAGTCTAGAGACCGGCTCGCTTCCCTCTCGGCAGAGAAATATATAAATTGATTATTCAATATACGAGGCTGGTTTGAAAAGTCCGTGCAAAGTCCGAGAGATGGCACCACCGGTATCGAGGTCATGTTTAGTTAGTAGCATCTCTTGAATGAACGCACACCAAGTTTCAGCCATATTGGTCTATTTCTTTGTGTTTGGCATTCGTGTGAATCAAGGAAGTCGAGTGATTTTCAAGAAATGGACGAAAAAGAATTTCGTGTGGTGATTAAACATTACTTTATGAAAGGCAAAACGCCTCAGGAGACTAAAGAGAGCTTGATAAACATTATGGTGACTCTGCACCTTCGATTAGAACAGTTTATAAGTGGTTTCAAAATTTTCGGACTGGCCATATGGGCACAAGTGACGCTGAACGTTCTGGACGGCCTGTGGAGGTTACGACTCCAGAAATCATTGATCAAATCCATGATATGGTAATGGATGACAGAATAGTTAAGGTGCGTGAGATTGCTAGTGCTGTGAGCATCTCGACTGAACGGGTACATAATATTTTGCATAAACATTTGGACATGAGAAAGCTATCCGCAAGATGGGTGCCGCGATTGCTCACGCTTGACCAAAAACGGAATCGTGTGAAGTGTTGCAAGGATTGTTTGCAGCTGTTCCAGAAGAATCCGGAGGACTTTAAGCGTCGTTTCGTCACTGTGGATGAAACATGGATACATTACTATACTCCTGAGACCAAACAACAATCTAAACAATGGGTTACCAAGGGGGAATCTGCACCAAAAAAAGGCGAAGACCGTTCCTTCGGCCGGAAAGGTTATGGCGACTGTCTTTTGGGATTCGCAAGGGATAATCCTCATCGACTATCTGGAAAAGGGTAAAACTATTACAGGTGAATATTATTCATCGTTATTGGACCGTTTGAAAACCGAGCTGCAAGAAAAACGCCCGCGATTGGCCCACAAGAAAGTCCTTTTCCATCACGACAACGCACCAGCACACACCTCAGCAGTTGTGGTCGCAAAATTAATGGAAATAGGATTCCAACTCGTTTCACATCCCTCCTATTCTCCAGACTTGGCTCCCTCGGACTACTATTTGTTCCCCAATTTGAAGAAATGGCTGGCGGGACAAAGATATTATTCAAACGAGGAGGTGATTGCAGACACTAATGGATATTTTGCAGACTTGGACAAATCCTATTATTCGGAAGGGATCAACAAACTAGAACATCGTTGGACGAAGTGTATAAGCCTAAAAGGAGACTATAAAAAAGGTTTACCCCAAACACATAAGTAGTTTTTATTTTTGCACGGACTTTTCAAACCAGCCTCGTACTGTATTTATAAAACACGAAATAGTAGTAGTTTTGTGTAATGATTTTTAAAGACGTGTCAAATGTGGAAGCACTCAGCTGGGAAGTTCTACCCTATGCGGCTTACTCACCAGACTTGGCTCCTTCCCATTACCACTTGTTTGCATTTATGGGTCACGCACTTGGTGAGCAGCGCTTTGGTTCGTACGAAGATGTGAAGAAATGGCTCGATGAATGATTCGCAGCAAAAGGGGAAAATTTTTACTGGCGTGGTATTCACAAATTGCCCGAAAGATGGGAAAAATGTATAACAAGCGATGGAGCATACTGTGAATAAAGCACTTTTTATCATTCTTTAGAATTTAAGATGTTTTTTTAGAAAAAAAATCCGCATTTCATACTTGTACACCTGGTAAAACGAATACCAATGTGATTATGGACAAATATTTTAGTACAGGAAATGAAGCATTTTGGCTTGCAATTTTTTCGTCCAGCATGGATTTACTTGAAATTTTCACAAAAGGTAGGGAATAGCCCAAGGATCATTTTCTATATCATGCCGTTGTACGTTAAAACCTTGGGGGTGGTTGCCACCCCATCTCGGGGTGTAAATTTTTTATTACATTTTAACTATAGGAATCGATGGAAAAAGTAATTCTAAGAAAAAAATGTTCTTTACGTTTTTTTTTCGTAAAACTAATATTTTTCGAGTTATTCGCGGTTGAAAGTAACAGTTTTTCGACTAAAAAATCGACTTTTTGAAAGGGTTTTTTGCGAATAACTCGAAAAATATGTATTTTATCAAAAAAACTGTGGAGTGTAAAATTATAGCTTTTAAAAAAATTAAACAAAATCCTTTTTTTATAATTTTTCTACGACTAATACGAACCGAGATACGGCATGTTAATGGTTAGCTTTTTTTCGTCAAATGCATAATTTGAAAGATTCAAAGCTAAATAACGGGAAAACTTTGCATTTTTCGAGGAAAACGAGAATTTTTTTTTTAAAGTATATAACTAGACCTTTTTAAAAAAAGTCTCTAGCATGAAAATTGAGCGACTTATGATCAAAATAAGATCGGTACCTACTTTTTTCTACGAAAAAATCTGTGAAAACAACCCCCTAACTACCCCCCTAATTAAAATTGATCTTCACCCTTCTGTGATTCTCTTTATATATGTATTATCAATACACCCAAGAAGTGTGACCAATTTAAAATGCCTAATTTTAGAAAAATTGGAGTTTAAAGAGAAAACGATTTTTTGCAATTTCGTATTTTTCACCCTTTTCTTCAAAATATCTCCGAAAATACTGGAGATACGAAAAAAATGATAGAGTACCAAATTGTAGCTTTTTTAATGACTAAAATTTCTCTGTGCGTAGATTTTCTGTACAATGAATATTTGGCGAGATATAGCCGTTTAAAAAACCTCTATTTACGAGCGAACACCACCTTATTCGAGCCCTTTAAACTCACTCCATTTAAAAATTAAGGGATCTTAAGGAATTTAATTCACATAGTCTTATAGCTCTTGAAAAGCCCTACAAAATCGTATATGTATTTGTATCTGTATTTGTAAATTTAGTCGTCTATGTATGTAAATGTATGTGAATATGCGGTGTATTTTTGTGTTAATAAATTTTTTTTATGTAATTCTACTTTTTTTTCTATTTAGATCTATTAAATTACTTTATAAAAATTGCAATGTTATTAAGGGTGGTTTTTAAGGGTTGAAATATTATGATATTATATCCTAAAGCATAAAACATTCATTATTTAACCAATCCAAACCAAATTTTACCCATATTAAGGTTTACAATGTTATTTTATAATTTTTGACAATAAGGGGTAGTTTTCACCCCTAAAAATAATCAACGCCCATGAGCATGATATAGAATATGAAGTAGAGGGTGAGATGAGCCTAATCCCAAATTTTTATGCAAATCGATGCAAGACGAAATCATTTTTTTTAGGATAAATAATATTTTTATATTAAGCTCTAACAAGGCTTGATTTTTAAGGGTTGAAACATTATGAAATTGTATCCTAAAGCATAAAACAATCCTTATTTAACTAATCCAAACCAAATTTTACCCATATTAAGGTTTAAAATGTTATTTTATAATTTTTTACAATTAGGGGTAGTTTTCACCCTTAAAAAACAAAAAGCGTACAACGGCACGATATAGAAAATGAACTAGAGGGTGAAATGAGCCTAATCCCAAATTTTTGTACAAATCGATGCTGGACGAAAAAGTTGCGAGGTTTTGCCATTTTTTGAGCTTCATTTCCTGTACTATTTTTATTAATTCAATACCCAAGAATAATTATTTAATTTTAAATCGATATTCCGAAATAAAATTTCGGAATATCGTTTGTTACTTGATTGGTCACTACAACAGAGTGTCGAGAATTTGCAAATGCAAAATGACCAACAAATAAAGATCCCATGAATGCTATATTCCATACCTTTCCTCCTACGACTACAGTTTCTGAGCCTATACTCTTCATCAAGTAGGCTTTAGGCAACGGTATCGATCGTTAAGACCAGAGTACCGTGGAGAGTCTGCATCTTGCCCAACAAGTAGTACCTCGTTTACATAAAGCACCATGATTGCTATAAGCCAGCGAGAGTCATTCCAACTTGACTCACCACGGTACTCTGGTCTTAACGATCGATACCGTTGCCTAGAGTCTGAAGTGAATGAATGAGTACTCGTATAGGCTCAGAAACTATAATCGTAAGAGTCTTTATTTGTTGGTCATTTTGCCTTTGCAACTTCTCGACATTCTATTTAATTTTATATAACCAGTGAAAATAAACACAGGATCATTAGTCACCAACCTAAAGAAGAAGAGATCTTCTCTACTTACTAGTTTTTTTTTTATGGGTCTAGCACACGTGCTGCAGGGAAGTCCCTAAAGCGCTACAGGAGCGACACGTGTGCGGAAAAAGTGATTCACATTGTTCTTGAATCGCTGTAAATTGTACTCGGTGGGAAACACAGTCCTGGGCAAATTATTCCAAAGGGGTGATGTTCTCCATATAAAAGAGTGCTTGAAAAGCATTGTACGAGGAGTAACAAGCTGAACTTCATACGGATGTGAAATATTGGCGCGACGTGTACTTCTAACATGCACCGCTCTGGGAAGAATAAAGCGGGCTACATCCTTCGAACGCTTTCCATGAAAATGCTTGTAGAATAGGCTCAAGTCGCCAACCGTTCTTCGATGTTCCAGTGAATCAAGGCCGCCGGTCAGTTCCGGGTCTCCAATCAAACGAACAGCTCTCCTCTGCATAGAATCCAACAAATGCAAGGTATGTTTGGGAGCGGAGCCCCAAACATGAGAGCAGTATTCCATAGTTGGTCGAATTTGAGCTTTGTAAAGAATTAACAGTTGTTGTGGAGTGTAAAGCTTTCTGGTTCGAAATAATATTCCCGACTTTTGAGCTCTCCTTGCTATGCCTGCAACATGTTCATGTTAGGACATATTTGCTCCCAAATTAACGCCCAACAAATTGAGTGACGATACTAGAGGAATGGAGTGCCCCGACACAACTATGTCGGGTTCAACAACGTTAACTTTTTTAGAAAAAACTGCCGCCTGGGTTTTTGTAGCGTTAAAGTCCTCTTGGTTACTGTCACCCCAAGATAGAATTTCTTCCAGGTCTTTGTTAAGTTGTATGACTTCCTTCTGTCTGAGGATATTCGCCTGAGTAGCCGATGTCTGAGCATTCAAAGTGAATGAAGAGATAAGCGTACTGTTATCTGCAAAGCTGTAGATTGGATTTCCGGTCTTTTCCAGCAGTCGTGATCGTGAATGTAAATGAGAAAGAGAGTAGGGGACAGAATGGAGCCTTGGGGCACACCGGCGTTGATAGTGAAGGTGTTAGAAAGACTACTAGTACTAGTAAGGAATTATATCCCTATTTTTAAGAAAAGCAATTTTTGGAACTATTCCTTTTAAGAAAAGCTGGCCCTCTTAATACCTACTTCCTGAAGCGATAAAGATGGACTTTATTGAATGTAATAAAAACATTAATAAATAATATAATACCGGCTATTACCTTGTTAACGAAATAAAAGAGAAATGAACTGCAAACAGCAATTTTTTTTAAATGGGGGTCATTTTCCTTGAAATGAATATACTAGTAGATCATTTAGACCTGCGGTTTAGTTCCACACTTTCCTGTATTTATCCTCCTCTTTCTACTGTGCTACTTTAGTAGAAGAACCTATTCCTATCCCATACGTATCTCCTAGCACAATTTCACTTTCTCTTCCAGCTTCTCCTCTTATGCTTACTTCAAACTCTCATTCAAAAACGCCATGTTTGTATCGATGATCTTAAGCACATATATTTCAGTTTAAACAGTGAATTACTGAACGAAGTTCGCATGGTATTTTCCTAGGTCTCCCCAGAAAGAGACGGCTAGATATAAATAACCGGTCAAGTGCAAGTTGAACTTGCGCAATTAGTGTTCCGTACGTTGCCACAGTGATTCGGCAAGAACATGTTAGCGGGACAATATTCATGACGTAATTTCCAGGAACCACTGATAACGACTTGTAAACAACCCCCCCCCCCATTTAACGAATTCCAAGAATTAATTTGTTTATCACCTCATAAAGGTATCTTATCAGGGGGTCAAAGTAACCCTTTTAAGAGAGGTCATTTTCATTTGCAAATCAGTTGCATTTTATGCACACTTGTGATAACATATTTTAAAATTGGTAGCAAAGTGAAACGACTTTTTTGTGATGGAATATTCTGTTGAAGGTATGTACTCTATTATGACTTATACTTTTGGTGTAATATCAATTTGTAAATGTATAGATAAATCCAGCAAATTTTACATTAATTGTAAACTTTGAAAGTAGCAACTTTTTTTATCCACATATATCCACCTAGATTTTTCTATATGTAATACCTACAACATTCAGGCACAGATTCATATATATTATAGACCCCGAAAAGGCCCGAAAGTAAAATTATTTTATTTTTTTCAGAACGAGTCGTGACTATGACGAAAATGGAGTTTTTTGAAGAATGGCTAAAACTTGACAAAACTGAACGAAACAGTGGCTTTTTTTTATTACATAAGTGAAAAATTCAATATGTCTGATGTTTCTGACGATTCTCTAAAACGACTCAAAATGAAAATGTCAAGCCTGGCAAAATCCAAGACCTTCCTCTACTTTATATTGCCGTCCTATTAAGTTTATTTTTGCCAAGGAGACAAAAGAGTTTACGAAAGAAGAAACTTCTAAAATTTTAGATGAAGTAAGTCAGCTTCTTCCAACATTATGTAACGTTGCTGGATCTTAAATCTCTGTTAAACACGATTTGTTGTTGACAATGACTGATGGCAAAGTGTGCAATGCCTTAACAGACACAGGTTCAACACAAAAGTGTTATATTTGCGGTGCCACCCCGTCTACTATGAACGAGAAGTCAAAGAAATATCCCAGCAACAAAGAACGCCTTGCATTTGGTTTATCTACTTTACATGCATGGATCCGCACGTTTGAATGTTTGCTTCACATCAGCTATCGTTTAGAAATAAAAAAGTGGCAAGTCAGGGGAGATAACGACAAAGCTATTGTGAAGCAACGCTCACAAGAGATACAAAAAGTGTTTAAAGATCGTATGGGTCTCATTGTAGATAAACCAAAACCTGGGTATGGTAACACAAACGACGGAAACACAGCACGTAGATTTTTTTCCAAAGCTGAATTGAGCAGCGAAATTACAGGATTAGACGTAAACCTTATTCGTAGATTTCATGTAATTTTAAGAACTTTGTCATCGGGATATGACATAAATTATACAGAATTCCAAAAGTTTTGTGTTGATACTAGAAAATTATACCTTGATCTGTATTCGTGGTATTCCATGCCCGTTACTGTGCATAAAATTCTTGTTCACAGCGCGGAAGTTATAAAGTCTTTTCTTCTTCCCATTGGACAACTCTCCGAAGAAGCCCAGGAGGCAAGAAATAAAGACTGTCGTAGATTCCGTCAACGGCACACCAGGAAGCGGTCACGTATTGCCACAAATACAGATCTTTTGAGAATGCTTTTAATTACGTCTGATCCTGTTATCAACTCGTATAGAGAATTACCGCGAAGAAAATTTACTTCTTTGCCATCGGAGATTCTGCAGTTGATTATCCCATCCCACCTTCATTGCCATCCGAAACACCATCAGCAAGTCATCATCACGAATTAAATGAGGAGGATTATTTACTCTCTGAATATTCTACTGAATGGGAGAGCGGTGATGACGACTCATCTGATGGTGATTAGTAGGTTTAAGTATTTTTTTATTGTAATTATTATTCTTATTTTATTGTGTGTTGTAGTTGCTTATAATTCATGCCTTAATATATAAGTTATTTAATATTATATTTCTTTTATTTATACACCTTGTTATTGTAAATAATTGATATATAGATACTGTTATTGTACTAATTTATTTTAAAAGAAATAATATTTTGTAAATTAATAAATGTAGGTACTATCATTATGATTTTTATTTTTTTCCTAGAAATTTCTTTGTAAACAAACATGATTGTGCTTTTCACACATAATGAGTAGGTAGACGTATGTAGCTAATTAAAGAACAATTAGCGACAATAGTGAACAAATGAGACACATTAGTAAACCACTTCCGTCTTGCAGCTACATATTTCGATTAATACACATATAGTACACATTTTTCAACTTTTTTTTTCTTAAAATAGCTTAAGATACCTGGAATATACATAAACAATTGAAATAAGTGAAGAAATAATATTGTCCCGCTAGCTTGTACTACTCGAGACACTGTGCTATTGCTTTTAAAATAAAAAATTTTGTTACAGAGGTATAAAATGATTAGTGACTTCACAAAACACACCCCAAACGAGTTTTCAACAAAGTTTGTTTCCAATCTTTACTAAAATCTGATGACCTTGAAATTTTTGTTTTTTTTTATATAGCAGATAAATTATTAAAGGTAATACACTCGTGATAATTTTTGTTCAATCTACACCCCGTGGAGAATATTACAGAATTTTTTCAAAATTTTTTGATAAGTACTTTTTGAGATAAGGCGGGGGGACTGCGATTTATCGCAATTTTTTAAAAATAATACCAAGAAAAGTGCGCGCAAGTATTACATTATATATATTTTTTACTCGTGTTTTCACAAGCTTTGATTTGACACCACACTCGATGACCTAGTAAAACATTTTTTTTTTCACTTCCAATTTCACCCCCCAAAACTAACCCCTTAAGTGAAAATTTAACTCTTAAAGTTACATGGCTCTGATGAGGCCATCAATTCCTATATTATTACCAAATTTCAACTTTCTATGTCAAATACTTTCGGAGAAAATCGGGTGTGACAGACAGACAGACACCGAAGTGATCTTATAAGTGTTCCGTACGGAACACTAAAAATGTCAGCTCTATAAAGTTGTGCTGGTGAATACAGTAACACAAGATGTTTCTGCTAGATTTTCTGAGATCCTAGAATTATCATGGTTTCTCAAAGATACTCTACAGAATTGTGATCAACCAGAAATACGCTCGGTACATACTTTTCAAAAAAATTCTTTTAGTTTTGATATATCCTGACATGAACATGTTGTATGCATAGCAAAGACAGCTCCTCAAAAGCTGGGAATATTATTTCCAACTTTACACTCCAGAAGAACAATATTTCTACTACAACTACAGAATTTTGCTCCCATATATGAGGATCTGCTCCCAAACATACATTGGAGACCTTGATTGTATTCAGAAGCAAGGTGTTCGTCTGATTGGAGAGCCAGAACTCACGAGCACATTGACTCCTTGGAACACCGAAGAACAACTGTCGACTTGAGTCTCTTCTACAAGTATTTTCATGGAAAATGTTCAATGGATGTAGCCCACATAATTCCTCCCAGAGCGGCGCATGCTAGGCATACACGTTGCGCTAATAGTTCATATCCGAATGAGGTTCAGCTTGTCACTCCTCGTACATCCCTTTTTAAGCAGCCTCTTATATGGAGGACCTCATCCCTTCGGAATGATTTTCCCAGAATTGTGTTTCCCACCGAGTACAACTTACAGTAATTCAAAACCAACGTGAATCGCTTTCTCTGCACACGCGTCCCTCCTGTAACGATCTAAGGATTTCCCTGTAACGTGTATGCTATGCGCATAAAAAGAAAGTAACTTTAACATCGCTTCATGTCGGTCGTTGATAACGAACTGGAGATTACTGAAGCCACTGTCAAGCTTAAAAAGATAACACGTAAGCTGAAAAGTTTTTGGTCTGACACATAGATGTCGCTCTTTCCAAAAAATTCATATGATTTTTAAGAAGTACCAACCTTTAAACGATACGTGTCAAAATTTCATGATATTTCGGCGGTTAGTTTACAAGTTACAGTGGTTTTAGTGACGTTACTTTTGATATTTTCAAAACAATGGACAAAATCGAATTTCGTGTGTTGATTAAACACTATGTTTTGATGGGATAAAATACCGTTCAAGCAAAGCAGTGCCTTCATAAGTGTAACGGGGATTCCGCCCCTGGAAAATCACTCATTATTTACTGGTATGCTGAATTTAAACGCGGTCGTACAAACACAAATGATGCTGAACGGTCTGGATGCCCAAATGAGGTAGCTACAGCGGAAAACATTTAAAAAATCCTCAAAATTGTTTGGATGGAAGTGAAATTGCGTGACATAGCTGACACTCTAAGTAAAGGTATCAAAAATACGTATTGGTCGTATTTTGCATGAACTTTTGGGCATGAGAAAGCTCTGTTCGAAATGGGTACCGCGTTTGCTCACAGTGGACCAAAAACAACAACGTGTTGATGATTCTGAGCGCTGTTGGGACCTGTTTAGGGGCAATAAAAAGGATTTTTTCATGCGATATGTGACAATGGATGAAACATGGATCCACCACTACACACCGAAACCAAATCGGCAGTCAAATAAGTGGACAGCAGCTGGTGAAAGCCGCCCGAAGCGACCGAAGACACAATAGTCGGCTGGGAATGTTTTTCTTCTGCATTTTGGGATGCGCATCGAATAATCGACTGCGCTGAGAAGGGAACAACCATCAATAGCGAATATTATATAAAGTTATTGGTGAGTTTGAAGGCAGAAATCACAAAGAAACGGCCCCAAATGAGCAGAGCAGATAAAAAACTGCTCTTTCATCAATGCAATGCGCCGTGTCACAAGTCAATGGTTACGATGGCAAAATTGCATGAATTAAAGTTCGAATTGCTTCCTTATCCACCGTATTCTCCAGATTTGGCCCCCAGCGACTATTATCTATTCGCAGACCTCAAAAAAATGCTCGCGATAAAGAGATTTGGCTCCAGTGAAGAAGTTATCGCCGAAACTGAGGCCTATTTTGAAGGCAAAGACAAATCCTTCTACAAGAAAGGTATAGAAATGTTAGAAAAGCGTTGGACTGATTGTATCGTTCCTGAAGGAGACTATGTTGATGAATAAAGTCGAATTTTGCAAAAAAAATGTGTTTTAACTAGCCTACGTGTTATTTTATTACAACTTCGCTATATATATAGTACAGTTTTCTATTTTCTTCTTTCTGTCCCATGTATTCCTCTACGTCGGGGTCTCCGTACCATTTCTTCAGTTTACATTGAATTTGTTATTCACTGCTAGTCGAAGAAAGATATTCTGGAGCCACGAGTGCTGCTTTCTACCGGGTGCTCGCCGACCCTCCTTTTTTCCCTGAAGAATAAGTTTTGGAACCTAGAAGCAGTCATCTCTTAGTATATGTCCCAAATAAGACACCTTTCTTTGTTTTACGTTATTAAGTAGTTGCCTGTCCACCCTTTGAACCACTTTTTCATTGGTTAGGTGGTTCTATACAGTGGCTTAAAACAAATGACAATCTGTACGCGAAACATCTAATTCTACGGTATTTTTACTAAAAATAGAAACATTTTCGCAGCGTCCATAGCGTTAAAAAGAGAAACAAATTATAATAATAATAATAGAGCCTAGAAAACAAAAACCGAACGCATCCAAACAGAAGAGCTGTACATCAGAAGGGGTATATTTCAGGGAGACTCGCTCAGCGCTCTACGGTTTTGCCTCCATCTCAATCCACTCTCAAATACACTAAACAGAACAGAGTATGGCTTCAACATCAGACACCAAAAAATGAATTAACATAAAATAAACCACCTCCTATATATGGATGACATAAAACTCTACGCTGTCACAAAAACACAGCTGAAAGAACTCTTCAAAATCACAGAAATATTCACCTTAGATATCAATACGGAATTTGGTATAAGTAAATGCAAAGTGCTCCACATCAACAAAGGCCAATGGAAGGGCCACCATGAGACAGAAATCATCAACAATGGAACACTCGATAACATGTTCGACAAAGAAACATACAAATACCTAAGCACCAAACTCATCCACACTCACATCAAAACAGAGTCAGAACCGAATTCAAAAACAGACTGGCGAAACTTTTATAAACAAAACTCAACTCCAAAAATCTCACTAAAGCCATCAACACGTTCGCTATACCTATACTCACATATTCATATGGTATCATCAAATGGCCACAAACAGACATAGAAAATATTCACATCCTTATACGATCTCAATTCACCAAATACAGGAAATTACACCCCAACGCATGCAAAAAAAAGACTTACCATCAAGAGGAAGGCAGGCGGAAGAGGAATTATAGACATCAGATCATTACACACAAAACAAATACAAGCACAGGAAATTTTTTCACAGCAAGCAAACCAGCCTCCACACAGCGACAGTGAAAGCAGACAAAAACTACACACCTCTCGACTTATCCCGGGCAGACCACTCAGCAGACACACACAGTCACGCCCACTTACAACAGGAAAAGATGAAAACGTGGTCAGAGAAAATACTCCACGGAAAACACAGACACCACATAGAACAAGACCATGTAAATAAAAAACAATCATACACCTGGTTACAGGATGGGCAGCTATTCCCTGAAACAGAAGGCTTCTTACTTGCCATCCAGGATAAAGTCATATTAACCAGAAACTACCAAAAGCATATCATCAAAGACCCAACTATTACAGAAGACAGATGCAGGAAATGCCACCAGCAGAAAGAAAAACGATCGAACACAATAGGCGGATCTAAAATATTAGCCGGAACAGAATACACAGCCAGACATTCACACCACACTTAGTACAATTAAGACTCAACACAAACATACACAGAAACATTCAGAAGTCAGTGATTTTGAAAACATGTAACATTGTCAGGTCATTCCTTAATACACAATGGTAATGCGTTTGTGCTGACTTGGCTTTGGCCCGTCAGCCAAACATGGAACCACATTGACCAAATGTGAGAAAGAAGAACTTTTTTGTAATAATAATAATAATAATAATAGTTTTATTACCCAACAGTTTCCCATTAATAGGGTAAATATTTAGACATTTATATACTCAATGACAATCTGTAGTAATTGCTTCTTAGTACAAGAGTATATGTCACAAATATTACAAATATGATTAAAATTAGTACACATTAGTACACATAGGTGAATTCAATAACAAGTTAGTATTAGCTCTGTTACATCTAAAAAACATATTTGATCGTGAGTGTATCCGTGGCACGTTGATGTTAATACGAGACAGTATATCCCTGCAATCAATCATATTGTGCAATACTCTATATAGGAATAATATTGAGGCACAAACTCTCCTGATTCCCAGGTTAAGAATATTTGTCTGTTCACACAAATAATCGCTGCTGATTCCCCGTTCAGGATACATTCCATTAATCTTAAACAACAGAAATTTCAGAAATCTCCTCTGCATTTTTTCAAGTGAAACTCTATGCACCTCGTACATTGGACCCCAGACAACACTTGCATATTCTAGTTTCGAGCGAACAAAGCAAAAATACAAAACCTTCAGTGAGGCAATATTAGTGAAACCCCTACAATTCCTAATGATGAACCCGTAAGACTTCATTGCTTCAGAAACTTTCAATGCTATATGCTGAGCAAATGTTAGTTTTGCATCAAAAACAACTCCCAAATCCTTAGCTGTGCTACACCTACTTAAATTATGGTCTTCAGTTTTATATTGAAACTCTATTGACGCTACCCTCCTAGTATATGTTAGAACTTTGCATTTTTGAGCATTTAGATGTAGTTTGTTGTCACAACACCAAGAATGTACGAAATTCAACTGGCTCTGTAGATAGGAACAATTCTCAGTTTTTTTCTATTGGCATAAACATTTTTAGATCATCAGCATAAATTAATCTGTTACATTTTAAATCCTCGCAAAGGTCATTTATGAACGTAATGACGAGCAAGGGTCCCAAATTTGAACTTTGTGGAACGCCTGAGGTAGCCACAAATCTTTCTGATTTGAATTCGTTGTAGGCTACAAACTGAGTTCGATTAAACAAATAAGAACTTATAAAAGAGCCCTCGCACCATCAGTGAAACCAAAGAAAGACAACTTATTGATGAGAACATGATGATCGATCCTATCAAAGGCCTTCGAGAAATCTGTATAAATAACATCAACCTGCCCACCATCATCTAATATTTCCGAAATGAACTGTGTCATAACAGTTAGATTTGTTACCGTAGATCTCTTATTAACAAATCCGTGCTGATAAGGAGAAATTTGATTTTTAATTTGGCTATAGATATTATGCTAGATATATGGTGGTTCCGTTAGGTTACGTTAACATTCATCATATTGCTACTCACTCTAAAATCGCATCTTCTCTTTCCTCATCACTTTCACTAGAGGTATCACCATAAATATAAATTCTAGGGATACTCCAAAGATTATTATTATCCAGTTTAAAACTCGCCATAATTGAGTTACTTAAGAAATTAAGTTACGAACACTTTTTTTTTAAATGAAAAATTGATTTGAGTAAGTACAACAATTTAAATTTCACTCTATATGATACTTGTTTACTATTCATTGATTAGGAGCCGACCTTCCCAAAAACATCAAAAATAAGTAATGGAAATTACGTGTAATTACTTTACCACTCACTTTACAAAAGAAGAAAAAAATCCGAACTTTGAGGTAGCGCCACGCAAGACTTATTACGAATCTCGCATTTTTGGAAATTAACAATACAAAATTTGTCCTTTCATTAACACTTTCGAATCATGTTTAATCATTCGCTTATCAATAATTGTCATAATTTCTCTTATAAATATGGCCAGGTGATTATGAACGAATATTTTTTTCTATGTAAATATGGTTTAAGGTTTTTTAGCATCATTTGTAAAGGTTATGTGTACGTTCCGATGAGGATTTGCTACATATGGGAAAAAATCAGTGATGTGATTTATCTAGTATTGTTCTCGCAAAGGTGCGTTCTAAACTAAATTTTACTTTCTCACACCAAAGGGTAACGTAACCCAAGCAATTTGTTGCATGTTTTTTTTAAGTCGACTACCTAACCACGAAATGTCATAGAAAATCTTTGCTTGATTTTTAAGTTATTGTTGTTGTACTATATCGGGTGAAAAATCCGGAGATTTTTTAAGAAAAAACGATGTTTTTGCCAAAAATCGATTTTATTCTTCTGCATAGTTTCCTTCAATACGTTTTGTCGATCCCTCTAAAATTAGTTTCTCATTCAACATCTTCATTTGACTAAGTTGGGAATGTGGAATCTTTGGCACAATGATACTACTCACTATATATCACCACTACACCAAACACTTTATTTTTGCACTCGACGCGCGTTTCGCTAACCATGTTAGCTTCATCAGGAGCGGTGATTGACTAAAGCTAAACTACAAATCTACCCTATTTATACTTAGCCTAACCCTTGAATTACTCAAGCGGAACTAATGACATAGGCGAGGCCATCACTTCCGGTCAAGTAACCCGTAGAGGGGACTATAAGGAATAGGCCCTCTGTCTTTGTTTAAACTACTTTTACATTTTATGATTTCCATACTTTCGTATGCGTTCAACAATCTCCTATCAGATACATTTTTTATTAATCTTAGATTATCTAATGTCACAGTATGATCAGCTTCAAGAGCATGTTCGGCAATGCTAGACTTTTCTGTTCTATTGTATTTTAAGTGTGCTAAATGTTCTTTAAATCGTGTTTTAATTGACCTTTTAGTTTGCCCAACATACTTTTTGTCACAATCATTACAACTAATTTCATAAATTCAACTTTTCCTTCCCTCCCTTCTCGCTCCCCTTTCCCATTTTCTCACAATTAGGAATCTTATCTTTGGGATATGACTTTGAAGACGAAATTATTCGTGAATACTTAACATTATCTAAACTTTGTATGGAACAAAATTATTTCTAATATAACAATCAATTTTATGTTCAGAAACAAGGAACAGCTATGGGTAATTGCTTGTCACCTTTCATAGCCAATTTATTCATGAGTAAGTTTGAAATCGAAGCCAGTCAAGGATTCGAATATTTCCCAAGGGTATGGTATAGGTATGTGGATGATATTTTCGCGATTTTTGATACAAAGAAAACATATATTGATGATTTTGTTTCTAAATTAAATAGCCGGTATGATTCCATTAAATTCACTTACGAAGTTGACAACAAAGGACAATTGCCTTTTTTAGATATTTTAATTATTAAAAATAATGATTAGAATTTGATATCTATAGGAAGGACACAGTAACAGATAGATATATTCCTAATGATTCATTTCATTGCAAACAACATAAATTAGCCTCATTACATTTTTTAGTTCATCGTTTGGTCACTTTCCTTCTGAATAGAGTAAAACTTTAATAAAGAAAGGAATCGTTTTAGAAATATAACTAGAGTTAATGGTTATGACGATGACTTAGTAAATAAGCTAATAAATAGATATAAGTTTAGGTTTAATATTCAGAATTCCACCTTTTTTACACGCGAAGAAAATAACACCAAGTATGTCTCTATACCATATAATCGGAAATATAGCAAGGGACTCAATAAGGTATTTAATAAGGTAGGCCTCACCTTAGTCTATAAGTCATCAGACAATGTGAGGAATATCTTAGGAAATCCCAAAGATAAGATTCCTAATTGTGAGAAAAAAGGGGAATTTATGAAATTAGTTGTAATGATTGTGACAAAAAGTATGTTGGGCAAACTAAAAGGTCAATTAAAAACACGATTTAAAGAACATTAAGCACATTTAAAATACATTAGAACAGAAAAGTCTAGCATTGCCGAACATGCTCTTGAAGCTGATCATACTGTAACATTAGATAATCTAAGATTAATAAAAAATGTATCTGATAGGCGATTGTTGAACGCATACGAAAGTATGGAAATCATAAAATGTAAAAGTAGTTTAAACAAAGACAGAGGGCCTATTCCTTATAGTCCCCTCTACTGGTTACTTGACCGAAACTGATGGCCTTGCCTATGTCATTAGTTCCGCTTGAGTAATTCAAGGGTTAGGCTAAGTATAAATAGGGTAGAATTGTAGTTTAGCTTTAGTAAATCATCGCTCCTGATGAAGCTTAACATGGTTAGCGAAATGCACGTCGAGGGCAAAAATAAAGTGTTTGGTGTAGTGGTGATATATACTGAGTAGTAAGTTCATTTGAGCCATATCTCTTTTCCTGGAGTCCTCTTTTTAAATTCGGAAAGAGGTAATAATCACTGAGGGTCAGATTTGGTGAATACGGCGGATCCGGAAGCAATTTATAGCCTAATTAGTCCAACTTCACCGTGGATTTTATGGAGTTGTGAACTGGTGCACTATCTTGGTGAAACAATACTTTTTTTTCCCTAAATGCAGCTTTTTTTCTTGACTTCACCATTCAAAAGGTCCAGTTAACCAACGTAATAGTCTCCGATGACTGTCCGCCCCTTGTCAAAATAGTCGATCAGTATTATTCCATGCATATACCAAAAAATACTCGCCAAAATCTTTCCAGCTGATGTTTGAGTTTTTGGTCGGCTTCATGCGTTCTAGCCACTGCCTCGCGGTGGAAGGAAGTCCCACTGTGCAATTCAAAATTTCTGCTGCATTTAAAATTTTACGATATTGCATTACTTTTTTTTTTTAAGTACTTGTTGGACATAGCGCTTCAACTTGTACATGTAACTTTTATCTAATTTTGACTGAAAGATGAAGAAGGCTTCAATTTTTTAAATAATACTTTTTGGGCGATGAACTTTTTATTGTGTACATTGAAATCGCGATAATTTACTCATGGTAATATATGTTTCTGAGATCGCTGATTCCTGTAAAAATAGACATTTTAGCGAAAATTTTGAGGATTTTAAGCTATTGGCCAATTTCAGTTATTTTTAGCTTTATTTATGGTTTTTATAATTTAATATTATTCATTTTTTGTCCAGTCAGATTAGGGGTTTCACCTCGAAATGAGAGATAATAAGCTGTAAAATTGTATAAACCTTTATTTTGGCATTCTAAAAGTTATCTCAAAAGTCTCATAAAATCTCGTGTCCGCGTCTTAAGATATTCAAGGTCAAAAGTCACAAAAATCGGTTTTTCACAAATATCTCGTTTCCTATGGTTTCAATGATATTTGCATTTATTATAAAAATTGTAGAGCATAAAATTCTCTACAAATTTTATTCTAAACATTTTTTTATACGCTCAACCGTTTTTGAGATAGAGCGCGGAGAGCGCGCAGCGCTTCGCCATACATAGCATAATGCAAGGTCAACCGTGAGTCCCGGTAAATAATACGTCATCCCAACTGACTATAAATAGAAAAGGTCGTATTATAGGGGTCTGTATTCCCAGGTATAATCTTAATAGTAATATAAGTATTTAAGAGTTTACACATTTTAAAGAAAAAGTACTTTTTCTACTTAAAATATAATTAAGATATATTAGAATATAATTAAAATATACTTAAAGTATTTCACTTAACAATTTTTTAATTACACGAAGTAGGCAAGTATTATTAAACGAATATATTTGTTAAATGAAAAATATTATTAAATATAATGTATTAATTAATAAATAATGCAAATTATTCATAATTATGGATTTTTTAGTGGTTAATTGACTTTATACGACGTATTATTTACCGGGACTCACGGTTGACCTTGCATTATGCTATGTATAGCTGAGCGCTGCGCGCTCTCCGCGCTCTATCGTTATCGGTTACTAAATATGGGAAAAAATTAGTGATGTGATTTGTTTAGCATCGTTCTCGCAAAGGTGGCGTTCTAAAATAAGTACTAAATTTTACTTTTTCACACCAAAGGATAACCTAACCCAAACAATATACATGCATGTTTTTTTTAAGTCGACTACCTAACCACGAAATGTCATACAAAACCTTTGCTTGATTTTTAAGTTATTGTTGTTATACTATATCGAGTGAAAAGTCCGGAGATTTTTTAAGAAAAAACAATGTTTTTGCCAAAAATCGATTTTATTCTTTTGCATAGTTTCCTTCAATACAATTTGTCGCGCTCTCTAAAATTAGTTTCTCATTCAGCATCTTCATTTGAGCCATATCTCTTTCCCTGGAGTCCCCTTTTTAAATTCGGAAAGAGATAATAATCACTGAGGGTCAGATTTGGTGTTTTTTTCTAAAAAAGTTAACGTTGCTGAACCCGACATAGTTATGTCGGGGCACTCCATTCCCCTAGCATCGTCGCTCAATTTGTTGGGCGTTAGTTTGGGAGCAAATATGTCCTGGCCTGAACATGTTGCAGGCATAGTAAGGAGAGCTTCTCAAAAGTTAGGAATATTATTTCGAATCAGAACGCTTTACACTCCACAACAACTGCTAATTCTTTACAAAGCTCAAATTCGACCAACTATGGAATACTGCTCCCATGTTTGGGGCTCCGCTCCCAAACATACACTGCATTTGTTGGCGACTTGAGTTTGTTCTACAAGTATTTTCATGGAAAGTGTTCGAAGGATGTAGCCCGCTTAATTCGTCCCAAAGCGGTGCGTGTTAGAAATTCACGTCGCGCTGGTGCTTCACATCCATATGAGGTTCAGCTTGTTACTCCCGCGTACAACGCTTTTCAAGCAGTCCTTTATATGGAGACCATCATCCCTTTGGAATAATTTGCCCAGCGAGTACAATTTACAGCGATTCAAGAACAACGTGAATCGCTTTTTCCACACACATGCCGCTCCTGGAGCGCTTTAGAAACTTCCCTGCAGCACGTGTGCTAGGCCCATAAAAAAAAACAAAAAAACGGCGGATCAGGAAGCAATTTATATCCCAATTAGTCCAACTTCACCGTCGATTTTATGGAGTTGTAAACTGGTGCACTATCTTGGTGAAACACTACTTTTTTTTTTTCCCTAAATGCGACTTTTTTTCTTGACTTCACCATTCAAAAGGTTCAGTTAACCAACGTAATAGTCTCTGATGACTGTTCGCCCCTTGTCAAAATAGTCGATCAATATTATTCCATGCACATACCAAAAAATACTCGCCAAAATCTTTCCAACTGATTGAGTTTTTGGTCGGCTTTCATGCATTCCAGCCACTGCCTCACGGTGGAAGGAAGTCCCACTGTGTAACTCAAAATTTCTACTGCATTTTAATTTTTAAGATATTGCGTCAATTTTCTTTTTTTTGATTACTTGTTGGCCATAGCTCTTCAACTTTTACCTGCAACTTTTCTGTAATTTTGGCTGAAAGATGAAGAAGGCCTCTATTTTTTAAATAATACTTTTTGGGCGATGAACTTTTTACTGTGTACATTGAAATCTCGATAATTTACTCATGATAATATATGTTTCTGAGATCGCTGATTCCTGTAAAGATAGTCATTTAGCGAAAATTCTGAGGATTTTAAGCTATTGGCCAATTTCAGTTATTTTTAACGTTTTTTTTTTTATAGTTTTTAGAGTTTCATATTATTTATTTTTATATACTTCATACAAGTAGATTGTTATGTTATCTTCAAATAATTCCCACTGGATAAATTTCAATTGAAAACAAAGAAATAAAATTTTTAAATAAATTGAAAATTCACCATTTATTGAAAACTAGATTAACTTTTGCCAAAATTATTATAGTATCCCTTATTAAGTACCCTAAAATAATATTGTTGAACCAGAAATTCTCCGTTCTTTCTTTATCGGCTGAAAGAACTATAAATAATAACCGGTCAAGTACAAGTTGAACTTGCGCAATTAGTGTTCCGTACGTTGATTGCTTTTTAAATAAAAAATGTTGTAACGGAAGTATAAAATGATCAGTGACTTCACAAAACACACCCCAAATGAGTTTTCAACAAAGTTTATTTCCAATCTTTACTGAAAATTGATGACCTTGAAATTTTTGTTTTTTTTTGTATACCAGATAAATTATTACAGGTAATGCACTCGTGATAATTTTCGTTCAATCTACACCCCGTGGAGAATATTCTAGAATTTTTTCAAAATTTTTTAATAAGTACTTTTTGAGATAAGGCGGGTGGACAGCGATTTCTCGCAATTTTTTAAAAATAATACAAAGAAAAGTGCGCGCAAGTATTATATTTATTTTTTACTCGTGTTTTCACAACCTTTCATTTGACACCACACTCGATTATCTAGTAAAAAATTTTTTTTTTCAATTCTGATTTCACTCCCCAAAACTAACCCCTTAAGTCAAGATTTAACTTTCAAAACTACATGGCTCTGATGAGGCCATCAGTTCCTACATTATTACCAAATTTCAACTTTCTATGACAAATAGTTTCGGAGAATATCGGGTGTGACAGACGGACAGACACCGAAGTGATCTTATAAGTGTTCCGTACGGAACACTAAAAACAGCGGAAAATAACCAACATTGGCCAAATTTACTTAAAAAAAATGAACAAAAAAAAGTTGCAGGTACAAGTTGGAGCGCTATGTCTGACAAGTATTCAAAAATAAAATTAACGTAACACCTTAAAAATTGAAAGGCAGCTAAAATTTTGGGTTGCACAGTGGGACGAAGTCCCACTGCGTGCCTGTTGGACCACTGTGGGCATGTAGTGGTGGATCCGTGTTTCGTCCATTGTTACGAATCGATGCAAGAATTGCTTTGGATTACGCCGAAACAGCGTAACGAATCTTCGACACGTTGCTGTTTTTGATCATTCGGGGAGTGCCCGGAATCCCTCGGGCATATAGTTTTTCATACGAAAATAGTCATGCAAAATGTGCCTCACGCGTCCTGTTAATATCTTTACGATGTTAGTTATCTCTTTCACCTTCACGGTCATTTTTAAAGAGACTGCTTCATTTGGACGTCTGAAACGTGGTGCATCATCGGCAGCATTTAAGTTAGCTAAACCATCGTCATATAGTTGCTTTCGACGGAGCAGATGTGTCATAACACTTCTCAAGCCATTCTTGGGTTCTGGCTGTATTTTTTACCCATTGATGTTCCATCGTTTTAGAAAAATCAAAAATTGCGTCGCTCAAACAGCTGTAACTCGCAATCTAATAGACAAAATGCGATGAAAATTTTACACGAATCTTCTGAAAGTTGACGCTAACTACAAATCATATGTTTTTTTTTATTTGTGCTGCCATCTATCGAAAAGCCTCGGGACCTCTCTCCCTAAGTTAGTACTATGACGAACTTTTATCAGCTTTATCATTAAAGGGGGATATGGACCAAATTTAAGACTTTGGGATGAAAAAGATTTCTGCATGATGGATCCGCAGATCCCCTGTTACCACAGCAGAAATTATCGAGGAAAAAAATGTCTCTAAAAAATTTGGCTCTTTTTAGGAACGATGAATTATTTTTTGCGAATTATCATAAGGGATGAGATTTTGATGATTTCTTGGGATCCTTTACACAACAGGAGTCAATGTAATGGATTCATAAGAGCTCTCTATCTCCAAAGAAATCAAAAACTCAATCGTGGGAAAGTTGCGACCGTTTCTGGGAATTTCCTTTTTCATTTTTGTTGAACATATAGAAAAGTGTCTAAAAATAACTAGTTTACGGATGAACGATCCCACACGTGAACCAGGCCATTAAAGAATGTTTAAAAGGATGGAGAACTAAAACTTCAGAGTCCACAAAACCCGCACAGTGTATACCATCAGCGAAAGCTGTTACAATATTCACCTTATAGCCCTGATGTAGGGGCTTGCGACTTCTTCACGTTAAAACATCTGAAGAAGGATCGCAGGGGCGGAAAATTTTCCTTACATAATAAGTTGAAAGCCGTACTGAAGGGAGTTACTTAATGGATCTAATCAACATTTTCTACTAAGAATTATAACGTGAAATATCGGTAATTTTTGCTTTCCAAGCATCCAGAGTTTGATATCTCTGCATTCTTGAAAATAACCCTAATTTTAAGATCGACAATATCCAGAATTAAACCTCATTGCATTTAGAGATCCTAAAAAAACTAAAATTGTTTAAAAAACTGTTGCTGATTCTCCAATTAAAGGACTTTTTACAAATCGTAAAACACAATTCGTATGCACCCACTAATTAGAAAAATCAATAACAGATTTGGAAATAATTTTTACAAATTTTAATTCTTAAAGGAAAACAATGGGTTTTATTGCAGGTTTTTAAAATTAATTTAAAATTACATATACTCACCCTAAAAAGTCCTAAATATTGCATATAAAAATTAACTTTTACTTAACTTTCTTACTATTGTAGATTCAAATTGCACCTGTTTCTATCTACCTAAAATCTAAATACCTAACTTAGGTTTACTATTTTCTCTTGTATCTAAATTTGTATGATCTATTATTAAGAGATGCCACCTGAGCCTCTGTCTTGTTGAACTAATTTCAGAGAGAATAATTATTTTTAGAAACGAGAAAAAATAATTGCGAAGTCATTTACAAATTAGACACAATTACACAAAGTTTTGTTTAAATACGTTATTAAAAATTATCGCAAACTTATCGAACAGTCACCATAAGAAATATATTAGTGTCGACAAGACTACTTTTTAAAACGTTCTTTTAAATTCTATACGATTCTAGATACTGATACCCCAGGTAGCTTAAAAAAAAGATACATGTATTATGTCCTCATGGGATGACCAGTCCCGAGACTTTCCGAGAGATGGCAGCACAAACAGAAAAACTCGTATGATTTTCAGTTAGTGTCAATTCTCAGAAGATTCGTGTAAAATGTTCATGATATTTTGTCTATTACTTTGCGAGTTACAGCGACGCTACTTTTGATTTTTGCAACACGGCGGAAAAAATACAGCCAGAACCCAAGAATGGCTTGAGAAGTGTTATGACACATCTGCTCCGTCGAAAACAACTATATGTCGATGTTTTAGTGAACTTAAATCCAGTCGTACAACCACTAATGATGTACCATGTTCCTGACGTCTAAATGAGGTAGTCACTGCAAAAACACAAAAAAATCCACCATATTGTTCTGAATGACAGCAAAGTGGAACTGAGAGAGATAGCTGACATCGTGAAGATATCAACAGAACGCGAGAGGCCTATTTTGCATGAATATTTGCATGTGAAAAAAACAATGTAGAGTATTTTTCAAGATCTAAGAAATTGATTTGGCAAATTGATGCAATAAAAACATTAAGCGACCGTTAGGATCTTCGCACGTACCTGACCGTAACAGGGTCGTAATTGATATATATATATATATATATATATATATATATATATATATATATATATATATATATATATATACCTCCCTTTCAATCTAACATTTTATTGGCTACTTCGTGTTTCTAAATGTAAAGAATATTCTTCATTTTATTTGCAGTATTATAATGAAATAGTGTATATTATAAAGTTCAATAGTGTCTTAAAATGTCCGAAGCCCTTTCCATCAGAAGCCGCAAATGTTTGCCCGTTGAGGCAAAAGTGATAGATAAAAGTGTTTATTTAAACTTAGTGGAGCGAGGCCATGAAAGTACTTTTCACTGATGGAGACATCAGCTTTAACAAGCATCCCTGAAACTACAGTTTGGAAAATTGTAAACAATTCGATAGCGCCTAAAAAAACACGAAAAGACAAAAGTGTGTCGAAATGTATTGATTTCGCTCAAGAAGACTTAATCCGCCACAAAATTTATGAAATGTATGCAGAACAAAAAGTTCCTACGTTATTGTCACTTTTACGGAAGCTGTGCGAGAATAATTGTGACATAAAATGTTCCACTACAACTTTATGGTGTATTCTATGTCGTTTGAGGTTTTTGTTCAAAAAAATAAACAAAAGGCAAGTTATAATGGAATCACGGCGCTTACAACAACTCAGAATGGAATATCTTGAAAAAATAAATACAGCTAGATCGGAAAATCGAACGATAATCCACTTAGATGAGACTTGGTATGACACCCACGACACACCCAGTAAAGGATGGATTGATAAATCCAAAAAATGCCACACCAAAGCTACATCAAATAAAGGTATAAGAATAACTATTTTACATGCGGGGTCAGAAGAAGGCTGGATACCAGAATGTCTATTTCTAGCAGCAAAGAATATTTCAGATTCCAGCTTGGATTACACAGCCCCACAAAAAAAAAAAGTGGGGTATACTTTTGATGCGATAAATCAGATCCGTAGTATTTTTGCCCGCTGATCACGAATCTGACGTCAGAATATCGCCATCACATCTCAATTTTTTTCTAACCTCAAAAAATAGGTAAAAATTAAGAAAAATATACTCCTAAAAAATTGATTCAAGCTTTTTCATGAATCCAAAGATGTATTAATATGTATTCGGATACGCTAAGCTAATATTCATCGGTTGGATTGAGCCATACAGTTCTGTTTTCTTTCTAACCTCAATAAATCAGACAGATATAGTGCTTCTCGAATACAAAAACGAATTCAAATTAAAATTCAACCGATCCTTACCAAATTTGGTACACGGGGATTTTTTGGGTCGCTGATCACGAATCTGAGGTTGGATTTGCAAAATTCAAGATGGCAGATGTTTTCGCGCCATTTTGAACGCCGAGAAAATTCATCGGTCGATTTTTATTCTTCTACCTGCATCCAGGGCACCTCCACGTGGTGACGGTGGGCAACGGTGTTAATCCACTAGCCGGCAGAGTCCCTGGATAACGGCTTAGATGCCGTCATGGCAGGTAGAAGAAAGAGAATTACGATGCAGGGACTCGGAAACCCAGTATCGGCGGTTGGTCAGGGTGGGAAAGCGGGCCCGCAGCCGTCGTCATCCAGCGACCGTAGCTCTTCATGTGTGGGTGACTTGGCTCATGTAGAGTATAATGCTACAAGAAAACGGTCTCACGGTACAAGGACTTTTCATAAGTGCGATAAAAACAGTGATTCATTTTGTTATATTTGCTGTCAACACGTATTGAGTAAAATGGAGTCACCGATAACGGATAAGATTAAAACCTTATATAAGGATTGTTGAACATTGAAATACAGCACCAGGATACAGATTGAGTTCCCCACATCATTTGCAGTTCTTGCAAAATAATGTTGTACATCAATAAGAAGGCGATTAAATATTCCAGACCAGCAATATGGAATAGACCATACAGTGAAAATGATTGCTACTTTTGTATGAATGTTGTATCTAGGCATAACCGAAAAAATAAAAGCACTATTACTTATAACGATGTTTCGACAGTAACAAGACCAACTAAACTAATTCCGCCTCCTGAACCACTTGATGCTGATGTTATGGAAACAAATGATTTCACCTTATCAGTTCATGCCGAAAACATTGAGACTGTCGAAAAAGATTCAAACACTGTTACTAATGAATGTTCTAGTGACAACCTATCATATACTAGTGACACAGATAAAGAATTTCTACCATACAACCGTAAACCAGAACCAATACTCGTATCACAGTCAGAACTTAGTGATCTAGTCAGAGATTTAGGCTTATCCAAAGATGGTTCAGAGCATCTTGCTTCCTTTTTAAAGAAAAGACTTTTACTTAAGCCAGAACCTACGATTTCTTATTATAGAAACAGAGATGAAGAATTTCGAAAATATTTCACGATGAACGAGGAATTGTCACTTTCATATTGTACCGATGTAAAAGGTCTAATGGATGAATTTCAAAATAACTCATACGATCCTGAAGAATGGAGACTGTTCATTGATTCTTCTAAACGGAGCATTAAGGCAGTTTTGCTGCATAATACCAACGTTTACGCTCCCATTCCGATTGCTCATTCCATAGTTATGGAAGAGCAATATGAAAAATTGAAGCAGCTTTTGATAAAAATAAAATATGCTGATCATAACTGGAAAATTTGTGGAGATCTGAAAATTGTAACAATATTGCTTGGCCAACAGTCAGGGTTTACACTTTATCCCTGTTATAAATGTCTGTGGAATAGCAGAGACGGGGAACGTCATTATAAGAATCGTTCACTCCTGGTGAAACTAATGTATTGTTTCCACCATTGGTAGATCCAGGAAAAGTTCTTATTCCCCCGCTTCACATTAAGCTTGGACTTATGAAGCAATTCACGAGAGCATTAGATACAAACGGCCCATGTTTCAAATATTTGCATAAAAAATTTCCGAAATTTTCTAAAGCTAAAATTAAGGCAGGCGTATTTGACGGGCCACAAATAAGAAAATTGTTTCAAGATTCATTATTTGTTACTAAAATGAATAAAGTTGAAAAAGCTGCTTGGCTTAGTTTTAAAGAAGTCGCAACAAACTTTTTGGGAAATAATAAAAGTCCTAAGTACAAAGAAATAGTCGAGAAAATGGTAAAAAATTTTCAAACATTAGGTTGCTTAATGAATCTAAAATTACATTTCCTGGACTCCCACATCGATGATTTCCCAGATAATCTTGGTGACTACAGTGAGGAGCAAGGGGAACGTTTTCACCAAGATCTGAAAATCATAGAAAATCGGTATCAAGGACGATGGGATGACCATATGCTAGCGGACTATTGCTGGTCGCTAAAAAGAGAAACAAGTTCTCAAAAGCGTTTGGGCAGAAAGCCTTTGAATAGGTCATTCGCGGAAAAAAGAACAAGATACAGCCAAAAAAAGGAAAGCTAGGCGCGGGTCTAACCTTCGCAATTCTAGGGCTTAAGGGTCTACTATTTGAGAGTATATGGTTTAAAACTCCTGGTTTTGAGTTTATTGGGTCTCATTTTTAAAGTTACAGGGTTATTGAGGTCTATTTTTTGAGGTTACAGGGTGTGGGAGTCTAAGGTTTCAGGGTTTAGGGTTTAAGAGTATCAGGTTTGAGGATTCCCCAACTGTATACCAAATTTGGTAGGAATCGGTTGGTTTTCAAAAATTTTGTCCGCCATCTTGGATCCGCCATTTTGAATTTTGCAAATCCGACCTCAGATTCATGATCAGCAACCCAAAAAACCCCCGTGTACCAAATTTGGTAAGAATCGGTTGAATTTTAATTTGAATTCGTTTTTGCATTCGAGAAGCACTATATCTGTCTGATTTATTGAGGTTAGAAAGAAAACAGAACTGTATGGCTTAATCCAACCGATGAATATTAGCTTAGCGTGTCCGAATACATATTAATACATCTTTGGATTCATGAAAAAGCTTGAATCAATTTTTTAGGAGTATATTTTTCTTAATTTTTACTAATTTTTACCTATTTTTTGAGGTTACAAAAAAATTGAGGTGTGATGGCGATATTCTGACGTCACATTCGTGATCAGCGGGTAAAAATACTACGGATCTGATATATCGCATCAAAAGTATACCCCACTTTTTTTTTTTTGTGGGCTGTGTTATCATTGTGATACAACCGTTCTTGCGTTATCCATTACAATTACAGAACCGCCTGGTGTCTATCATCTGCGAAAACCAATCTTCAAATACATCGGAATTCGTATCTTCGTCATAATCTCGCCTGTTAAAAGACCTACGTCTACAGAATCACTTTCGCTTCTAATATGCGTAATAATTAACCTACGTTCCTTATCAGATGGCGGTTTCAGACCAGTGAGAGACCTTCATTGAATGCTTGGCGAGCATTTTTGATATTCCCATTTTGCCGAACTTTCTTGACTGTGTACCCTTCATTTATCCACGTCTTAACTATGGAATATATCATTTTTCCTTCAGAGCGAGATTTCCTAGTTTTCCTTAAATAATCTATTTTCCAGTGTACAGTTTTCCCCTTTCTATCAATAAAGATTTTCTTTCAAACTTTTTCCGATAAAAATTCATTCCTTTTAAAACACTCCATAGTTTTACTCTACTCATTTTCGGTATTTCTGGGTGGCTTGTCGCAACCGGCAGAATCATGTCCAAATTTGGAATTCCTTTTTCCATAAAAAAGTCATGAACAATTCGCCTTACTGCTTGTTTTGTGTTGTCTGTCAGCTGAAATTTTTTTCTGTCTGGTCTCTTTTTTGGAGAGTCTATACCGCTCTTAAAATTCCGTAAACTGTCGCTTTACCAACTCCGGTAATTAAGAAACATTTTGTCACACAATCTTCTACATACAAATCACAATTTTGATCATTTTTAACGTGATCAAATACATTTTTAACTTTACGCTTTTCATTATGGGTTAGCTGCCCAAACTTTTGGCGTTTCGCTGGAGAAGATATTTTGTTAACACACTAACTGGCTTGACACTTGGGCATCCTGCTCTAAATATGTATTTATAGTGGGGGCAACAGGAAAGTACGGAAATAAAATGATTTGCTCGGCAATAAAACTTCGCTACAAAAGAGCATTTTTACTCCGTTATAGAACCGCCGCACAGTGGGGAAAAACGAAAAATCGTGTTTCAAAATTGTCTAGAGCCTTCAATTTTGGTTCGATTTGGACGATTTTTTTTTAAAATTGAAGCTTATTAAATTCCGAACAAAGTTGTCGGAGCTGATTTTTCAATTAAACTTTTGTTTCAAAATGGCGGACGTTGGTTTCTGATTATATAGCGTTAGCTGTTGTAGTCATTTTCTAGCTGTGTGAGCTGTCCTTTTCTGCGTGTATCGCTGTTTTTTGTATCTACTAGAAAATTGTCTACGATACTTAAAATTTACAGCAGCAATATTCTTCCCGCAACTAAACTTGAATAACTTGAATGATCTGACTGCCACAGTCTAAATGCCACAGACAAAACTTTCTTGCTCGATTCAATTTTGGCATCCGCCATACTTGATTTGTCATTTTAAGTCAATTGTTGAAACATATTTATAATTAAAAACCTTAAAGAAATTATTTATGCAAATGTTATGGATATAAAATAATAATGGTACGTTTATTCATATTTATAATACCTTTATTGTTCATGGCAGCCATTTTGGGTTCATTATTATTAATCTTGTAACTGTGATATTAGATATATTATCTGCGACATAAAAAAAACATACATACACGCATTTTAGCACAACTTGGTTTGAAGCTGTAAGCGTTTTCTGTGTCTCAGTCGCTATATAATCAGAAACCGCCATTTTGAAACAAAAGTTTAATTGCAAAATCGGCTCCGACAACTTTGTTCGGAATTTAATAAGCTTCAATTTAAAAAAAAAAATCGTCCAAATCGAACCAAAATTGAAGGCTCTAGACAATTTTGAAACACGATTTTTCATTTTTCCCCACTGTGCGGCATGGCATTCTTATTACTAGAGACCGGATTATATGCATTTGCATATTTAGACCATTCTCACCGATTATTGCATATTTTACCCAAAATCTAGTAATGATGCATATTTTCCCTATATTTACAATATTTCTCGGTATTACTAGGTAATTGAATTGCTCAGGGTATTGTTAATGTCGCCGTCTGGAACCGATCTTATCGCCGGGACATTACCTGCAATAGTCTAAACATCGAAAATATTGCTTGAATCAAAAAATACCAAACGAATCAACACTGCGTAAAAATCATGTTCTGGAAGAAATACGTAATGAACTTAAGGATGACATTATTTGGATTTCAGCTGATGAAACTACCGACAATTGTGGTCGTTATATTGCGAATTTAATTGTGGGTGCACTAAGATTAGAGCCTTCTTCTTCCTATTTGGTGGCCCGCAAAGAACTTGACAAGACAAATCATTCTACGATCGCCAGATTTGTGAATGAGGGTATTAAAAAAATATTTCTGCAGATGAAAGAGTGTTTATATTTCTCTCAGATGCTGCTCCCTATATGATCAAGGCAGCCAAAGTCCTCCAAGTATTTTATCTAAATTTAATTCATGTGACGTGCTTTACTCACGGAGTCCATCGACTCGCTGAACAAGTACGATCCACGTTTGGAAATGGAAATAAACTGATTTCATCAGCAAAGAAAGTGTTTCTTAAGGCACCTGCTCGCAATAACGCCTATAAAGAAAAACTGCCAAATGTGCCTTTACCACCCGAACCAGTGGTAACTCAATGGGGAACATGGATTGAAGCTGTATTATTTTACAATGAACATTTCGAGGCCATCAAAGGTGTAGTAAATGACTTCGATAGTGCAGAGGCTATGGCAGTTCGTCAATCCAAGGAAGCATTTAACGATTCTGACATTAAAAAAAAACATAGCTTTGATTACTATTCCCACATACCTGCGGGTATTAAAAAGCTTGAAACTCGAGTTTTGGCGTTGACTGAATCAATTCAGTTAAGGAATAAAATCCGTCAAATAAACTCCACATTGCCAGATGTATTCCCGCGTAAAGTTAAAGCAAAGTTTGAAAACATTTTGTGCAATAACCCAGGCTTTGAATTTTTGTGTCAAATCGATAGTTTTATTAATGGGACGGGTGAACTTTTGCCAGAAAGAATAAGTGCTAACATAGCACCCAAATTCAAATACTGCCCAGTTACCTCAGTGGATGTGGAACGGTCTTTTCCCACTTATAAAAATATTTTAAGTGATGGAAGATACAATCTTACTGCCCAACATTTGGAACAATACCTTATTGTTTACATGTACAAGAATACAAATGTTAAATAATTTTAAAAAATGTTTAACTTTTTTTAATTAATAATTGTTAATTAAATTTAAACATTGTCGATAACTTGTTAATTTTATACTGATTGTGAAATAAAAAACTAAAAATTACTACTTTTATTTTTTATTGGTCTAGCACACGTGCTGCAGGGAAGTCCCTAAAGCGTTCCAGGAGCGGCACGAGTGCGGAAAAAGCGATTCACGTTGTTCTTGAATCGCTGTAAATTGTACTCGGTGGGAAACACAGCGCTGGGCAAATTATTCCAAAGGGATGACGTTCTCCATATAAAAGATTGCTTGAAAAGCGTCGTACGCGGAGTAACAAGCTGAACCTCATACGGATGCGAAACACCAGCGCGACGTGTATTTCTAACATGCACCGCTTTGGGAGGAATTAAGCGGGCTACATCCTTCGAACACTTTCCATGAAAATACTTGTAGAACAGACTCAAGTCGCCAACCGTTCTTCGATGTTCCAGCGAATCAAGGCCGCCGGTCAATTCCGGGTCCCCAACCAGACGGACCGCTCTTCTCTGAACAGAATCCAACAAATGCAGTGTATGTTTGGGAGCGGAGCCCCAAACGTGGGAGCAGTATTCCATAGTTGGTCGAATTTGGGCTTTGTAAAGAATTAACAGTTGCTGTGGGGTGTAAAGCTTTCTGGTTCTAAATAATATTCCCAACTTTTGAGAAGCTCTCCTTGCTATGCCTGCAACATGTTCATGCCAAGACATATTTGCTCCCAAACTAACGCCCAACAAATTGAGCGACGATGCTAGGGGAATGGAGTGCCCCGACATAACTATGTCGGGTTCAGCAACGTTAACTTTTTTAGAAAAAACTGCCGCTTGGGTTTTTGTAGCGTTAAACTCCACTTGGTTACTGTCACCCCAAGATAGAATCTCTTCCAGGTCTTTGTTAAGTTGAACGACCTCCCGCTGTCTGCGGATATTCGCCTGAGCAGCCGATGTCCGAGCGTTCAAGGTGAATGAAGAGACAAGCGTACTGTCATCTGCAAAGCTATAGATTGGATTCCCGGTCTTTTCCAGCAGATCGTTAATGTAAATGAGAAAGAGAGTAGGAGACAGTATGGAGCCCTGGGGCACACCGGCGTTGATAGTGAGGGTGTTAGAAAGAAATCCGTCGACCGCCACTCGTAAAGAACGCTCTCTGAGGAAACATGAGAGCCACAAACAGAACCTTTCAGACATACCATAAGAGCGCAACTTAGCCAACAGTCCATCGTGCCAAACACGGTCGAATGCCTTGGATATGTCAAGAGCAACCGCTCGAGATTCTCCAAAGTGTTCAATTGCGTTGTTCCAAACATGTGTTACATAAGTCAGAAGATCTCCTGTTGATCTATGTTTACGAAAACCATATTGGCGATCGCTAATAATATTGAATCGTTCAAGATATTTAAGAAGATGCTCATTGATAACCTTTTCCATGACTTTCGATATTATTGAAAGCAGTGCAACTGGTCGGTAGTTATTTGGCAAGGTCTTCTTACCTTTTTTAGGTATCGGCTGAACCGTGGCACATTTCCAGCAGGACGGAAATATTCCCTTTCTGTAGGATAGGTTAAAAAGTCTACAGAAAACTGGTGTTAGTTCCCTTGCACAGTTTTTGAGAACTATGGCAGGTATTCCGTCAGCGCCAGAAGCCTTCTTGGTGTCTAGCTTCATTAAAATACGCTTTATGATGCGCTATCTGAAGACAACATCAGGCATCCTTGACTGCAATATGGGAATAGGAATGGAAAGTGTTTTTCCTTGGAAATCGACAGTAGAATGTGAAGCAAAGAGTTCAGCCAACAAGTTCGCTCTCTCAACAGGTGTGGTTGCAATGGAATTATCTGGCCGTGTGAGTGGTGGTATGGTGGATTTGGTAAAATTTGCCTTAGCGACTGCCCAAAAGGACCTGGAATTGTTGGGACAAGCGAGAAGTTTGTTTCTAATTCGTTGATTGTGTGCCTCCTTGGTTTCATCGATAATTCCCTTGCATCTGTTCCGGGCATGAACAAAGATGTTTCGATTTAAGGTGTTAGGATTTTCACGCCATTGTCGGTAGGCAATATGTTTAGAAGCAACAGCTTCTTTGCATTTTCGGTCGAACCAAGGCTTGCCGTTGGAGGAGCATTTCTTCGAAAAAGGGATGTAAGCTTCCATACCAGCCAAAATAACATCGGAGACCTCCCTGGCGCAGTCAGATGGGTTATCGGATCGAAAACAAACGTCCATTCAAGCGAAAGTTATTATTATTTAATATTGCATATTTTGACCCTTTTCATGCATATTTTAAGCATTTTTCATGCATATTTGCATGCATATTTCAAGATTTTTATGTTGCATATAATCCGGTCTCTACTTATTACTCTCAGTTTCAAATAAACAGAGTATAACTGATTAGTCAAATATTTTATCCTAATTAGAAAGAGATGTAGTGATGTTAGAATTATTGTCTTAATACAAACCTTTGCAAGCATTGATATTAAGCTTTTTATGAAAAACAGGGATTAGTCTACTATCGAGACCATGAGGTGACCAAAATAGTTCAAGACGGGCGAACCGTGAATAGAATTAACAAAAGATAATATATTAAGTCCGGAAAATAATCATAAAGTTTTGCCTGGCTATAAAAAACGTACTTACAACTTAAGGCGAGATAATAAATATCATAATAACATTTATTGTTTTCGATATGACGTTAAAAATGCGGATCAATTATACCTCGTGATTCCTTATCGATCAATCTCAATAATTATTAAGATTTCCAATCACCCTAGAAAACTTATTTTTGATGGATTTGATTTTGTCGAATTCAGTTTTTTTTGTCAATATCTAAAGTTCCACGTTATTCGCTTGATTTGATCGTTATAAGTGAGTACTGACAAAGAAATTTATTTAAAAGGATTTTTTATGGGTACAACCATTACTGGAAAAAATAGATCAGTTACCGTTCTGGGTGAAATCAGGCGTTCAGATTCAGGTCGGAGTTAACTGGCTTACTGAGAGCTAGCATTCTTGCCGGGTGTATTTTACGTACGTAGAGGTTGTAATGACAGTGATCGGTTGTAGTTGATTGCGCTCCAGTGGCTTCTGTTCTTGTCATTTGCCAAATGCCCACAATCCGGAAATTCATGAGCAAAGCTCAGCTCAAAGTCCTGGTTAAAGCCACTCACCACCCCCAACCCTACAGTCAGTAACGCCTAGGACCCTCCACTTGGCGCCAGACATCACCACCCTCCGACCCCGTGCCGCAAGATTAATTTTAAGTTAACCTTAAATTAATTTCAAGTTTATACTCATGAAATATCTTAAGTTCCAATGTCTTAAGGTGTATATATATATATATATATATATATATATATATATATATATATATATATATATATATAAATATATATATATATATATATATATATATATATATATATATATAAATATATATATATATATATATATATAAATATATATATATATATATATATATACTTAAAAATACAATCTTAGTTGGGGAACTCGGCAAAAAAGGCGGCGTGATAAGAGATCACACAATTTTCATTAAACCAATATTTCGGTCCTGGATTGGGACCTATATATATATATATATATATATATATATATATATATATATATATATATATATATATATATGTAGTAATGGTTTTTCGAAACGTCAGCGAAACCGTCCATCAAGGGACTTCAAGCTAACACGGGATACCCGAAAAACCATTACTACATTTCACACCCGTGAGAACATTCGTCAAAACATATATATATATATATATATATATATATATATATATATATATATATATATATATATATATATATATATATATATATAGGTTCTCACGGATGGTTGAATGTAATACAATAAAATTCCGAGTTTCAACCCGTTCGTCTAACAACGAATTTGCACGACGTTTCGCCAAAATTTCATTTGGCTTTTTGAAGTGCTCTTGCTACTGCCTCTACTCGATACTGTGATCTAACATAGTTGCTGCTGCCGCTCAAAGCTAACTGAGAAACCGAAGTGCGGTCGCCGTCTTTTATAGGTCGGCGTCTACGCATATTGTAGTTGGGGGGATCGGGAGTATTCGTCCGGGCATCGGTGTTTGTCGGCTGGGTGCCCGTATCAGTGGTAATTACCGGTTCCGGCGCTATGCTGACCTTTGCGTTCTCGATGTTTTGGTTATTTCTTGGTTTGGCTAGCAGACCTTTCCATGTAGTGGATATATTAAGCTTATTTAGCTATCCATATTTTTTTTCGATTTCCAACGCTCCTCTGACTATGCGTATTTTACATATGAAATAAAGGTTATTTGTTTAGATTCATTGTTATATATATATATATATATATATATATATATATATATATATATATATATATAAAAATATAATCGAATACCTAGACTAGGTTACTGATATGTAAATATCTTAAGACATAAACTTGTACTCATGTTAAGACCATTTCATGTATTAGTCGTTAGAGGGTTAGACCCTACCTAATTAGTTAATAAATGATTCTAGGATTCTGTCATTTGCAGTATGTCTACACTGATATATCTATTTTGTAACCTATCTAGGCTTGGTATTGATATTTATTTTTGATAGCTGATTTACGACCTTCCAGCCTGAGTCATAGTCTTTTATTAGTTGGTCAAACTTATATCTCACTGCTATTTCTAAATGATATCCTGTAACACTTATTTTCCATTTTGATTTTGTTTTTGTGATTCTTTATAATCTGCATTCACCTGCTAGACATCGGTAAGGTCGGTACGCTGCAAGTAAAAGTCTAGGGAGGTCGTCTCTCAGCAACGCAACCAAAATTAACAATACTTGGTGAACAATATTCATCACAGTACAATATGCGAGTTCGAGGTAATTTGTCGATAAAAAAAATTAAGCAGATTTGATAAATACCCAGTTTAGGGTGTCAAATAAATGAACACGTGATTAAATGTCAAAACTGTTATTTTTTCAACTACCAAACAGCAGAGAGCAGACGAAAGACAGATGATCGGGATAAAACTTAAAGAAACAAGTGGATACGTGAACAAAAGAAATTAAAGGATATTATAGATCAGGTAGCAGAAAGACAGTAACAGAATAACAGAAATGAAGACTCGTAGAACAATCGCAGGATACACAATGTGGGATTGACAAATAAACACCCACATAGGAGAGAAATGCAAAGTTGTGGACATGGTGCTATGGGTGAGAGCCTAAAGACGTGGTTGGAATGAACACGTGACTCAAATGGCGGACACTGGGATGGCGAAATTAGCTTGCAACGGAAAACCAGAGGGCAGCAGACCACCGGGAAGAACCGCCAAGAGGTGACGAGACAATTGGCAATCAACATCACAAGAACAGTAACCAGAATTTACAGGCGATACGCCTCACAAAAGTAGAAGAATAAGAAGAAGAAAATACACGTCGAGAGATAAAAGAATAATAAACCCTATACTACAAATTCTAGTAAATAGATTATAGTAAAATAGTTTAGATTAGCGTAACATAAGTACTTATTTTTATTACTTGACATACTTAAGTATACCTCTTATTTATCATAATTACTAATCTGCATACCACAAAATGGGGTTTTTTTTTCAAAATTAGTCAATAATTTTCTGGTGAGCGATAGAGAGTGGATAAAGGTTAATATTGGGAGGGACTTTGAGTTAAACTATCTGATTTCTTCAGCTCACGAATACAATACTTTCTACGCATACACAGTTGACTTTATACGAAATCGGAAGTACAAAGCTTCGTTTTTGTAACATTTTGAAGATTCCATATCAACACAGGTTAAAAAGTAACAAGAAGCTTAATTTTAATCTTAAAAACTGATTTCACGGATTTCGATTTTAACAATATCTAGTTTATTTGAAAACACAACGGCGAATGGTAATTTTGAATCACCGTTCACCGGTTGGCACCGGGTAATCTCAAAAAAACGCCCAACTTTAGATATAAAAGAATAACAATAAAATTATCTTAAGAATTTTGTTTGCTTATAAAAAGATAATCAGGTCATTGGGGAGATTCTGTTCATATGTTAGTGTCTCTGTCTATCTGGCACACTTTAGTTTTACACAAAATGAATGTTTTTATTGTGTAATACGTTTCCTTCTGTTGTAAACATATTTTATTTTAATAAGTACTAGAAAAAATGAGGTTTTTAATCAAATAAAACCAGTTTTATATTTAAAGTTTTTTGAAAATTTAAAGCTCGGAGTAAGCACGCAAACTTTTGATTTGAGTTTTTGGTCATCAACTGTATTATTTATTCAAGACGTAAGTATCTTTAAAACATAAGTTGAGTGTGTAGAAACTCGTAAATTTTGTAGTGGGTTGAAAGCACAACAGATTGTTTAAAGGGTTTTTTGAAAGGTTTTTTTAAAACAGCTTTGCTAAAAAGGCGTATCTAATTAAAAGATTATGCGTTTTAAAAATATGAGTTAGCAGGTCTATGTGTTTTTGATAAAGATGTTTTAAAAATTACCTCAATAGTTTTATCCTCGTCATCCTCACTTATTGTTAGTTTTGGAATAGTATAAGGCGTCACAACTGACATTTTTCTTCTAATTTTTATCACACACTTTTAAAAATTATCACGATAATCACAACGTCCCTCCAGAAGACACGAAAAAAAAAAATACTAGCACAGATCTAATTTTTGTTAGGCGTCGTAAAACCAAAATGCATTCGTTTGTAAAAAAAAATAGAAACCACAACTTTTTCCGGGGAATGGCGATTTTATCACATTGAGGAAAATTTACCACAAATGTAAAACATATATAAGATGTCACCTATACGTAAGTAGACTTAATTGTTTTATTGATACCTATTTAAATTAATCAGCCATAATCTTAATCTTATCACATAAAAAATGTTGTTAAATGTTAAGATTTTTTATATAGACGTTAGCTAGAATCTATTAGAAGTGTGCCTTTATTTTTCTTGAGGTTTTTATGATGTCGCACATTTATAAGAAATTTCCATTAAGGCACATGGCACATTGGAAAAATACGATTTTATGAATTACATTAGATGCAACTAAATGAGGCAAACGCACAGTATCAGATAATGAAACAAGTGTCTTGAGGTATACAATGAGTGATTTTTATGAAATACCAGCGCTCCCGTTTAATGTCTTTTTTTAGCACGAGTTCCTTACTATCACTGTTCAATTAAAAATGACCCAACTGTTCGATATATTTTAATGAATTTTAATTCCGCGAGCTTTTAATTTGACTTCATGTTATAGCGCGGTTAATATCATACATTATAGATGTATAATGAAGAAAATTACTGAATTAAAATTTTCGTTGTCCAATTTTCCATAAATTGGATAGAACATTACAAACCTGACAATACCTAATATTAAAGCAATATATTTTTTTATTTTATCAAATGTTGATGGTAAAACACAAGGAGCAGAGCCGGATCTAGATTTGAGAGGGGGGGGGGGGGTTGATCGCTCGCATGATATTTCGAAAAAAAGAAACTATTAAATAATAATAAAAAAAAAAAGATTCAAAATAAAAACTATAAGATTGGCCTTTTTTGGCACGAAAACACACACACACACACACATATATATATATATATATATATATATATATATATATATATATATATATATATATATATATATATATATATATATATATATATATATACATATATATAAGTGGTTTTTCGGGTATCCAGTGTTAGCTTAAAGTCCCTTGATGGACGGTTTCGCTGACGTTTCGATGTCCATCAAGGAACTTTAAGCTAACACAGGATACCCAAAAAACCACTACTACAATTCACACCCGTGAGAACATTCGTCAAAACATATATATATATATATATATATAATATATATATATATATATATATATATATATATATATATATATATATATATAAATAAACATCAGATTGACGTTTATGGTATTACAATCTGGTCATCTTGACCAATGAGCAATTTTAATCTAACCTAAATTATTAACATGCATATAGCTTAAACTAAGGTATACTCAACAGCTGTTCTAATCTTCTTGCACAGTATGTTTTAACGCATGCACTTCCGCACTGTGCTCTGCTTTCTTATCACTGCACTAGCTCAAAAGGTTTAAGTCTCTTCAGTCTTCTTTCCAGACCAGTGGTGTCGAGTAACTGGATGGCCTCAACATTTTCATGATGATGTAGTCGCATTTCTGGTATAGTTCTTGATTATCTCGTCAATAGTCTCCATACCCAGGTCTCGATGGAGGTCGCTGTTTCTAACATACCAAGGAGCGTTTGTAATGCTTCTTAGTATTTTGTTTTGAAAGCGTTGGATCATTATTCTGTTGCTCCTTTTGGTGCACCGCCATATCTGCACACCATACGTCCATACTGGTCTAAGCACTTGTTTATACAACAAGATTTTAGTTTAGAGAGACAGAGTGGAGTTTCTGCCAATCAAATAATACATTTTCTTACTTTTTATTTTTAGTTCTTCTTTTTTCATTTTTACATGAGGTTTCCAACATAGTTTCGCATTTAACGTCATACCCAAATACTTGGCTTTGTTTGCATAAGGAATATTTTGCCCGTTGATATTTAAAGGACTTTATACTATTTTTCTTATTGGTAAAGTCGATTTGCACCGATTTTGCTTCATTTAATTTGATTCTCCATTTTCTTGTCCATGTTTCTATTTTAGTGATTGCTTCTTGTAGTTTTACAGGTGATTCTATATTATTGTTCCCAACAGCCAAGATGGCAGTATCATCCGCAAATGTGGCAATAATGTCATTTTCTGGTTGTGGGATATCACAAGTGTATAACAGGTACAGAGTCGGACCCAGTACACTACCCTGTGGCACCCCTGCTTTAATCTCTTTCAGTTCAGAGTAGGCTTCTTCTTGTTTTACACGAAAGTATCTGTCTGTTATGTATGAATGGAGTATTTCAGTAAGTTGTTTTGGTAGGTATTTTTTAAGTTTCTGCATTAATCCTTCACGCCAAACCTTGTCAAAGGCCTAGGCGACATCAAGGAAAACTGCAGAACAAACTTTTTTCTCTTCAAGCGCTGCTTCTATTACTGATGCTATTCTGTGTATCTGGTCTATAGTAGAGTGCTTTCTTCTAAAACCAAATTGATGTGTTGGAACTAGCTTTTTTCTCTCAATTATGAGTTCTAATCTTTTATATAAGAACTTTTCAAACAGTTTTTGATATTACAGGCAATAATGATATCGGTCTGTATGATGTTTTTTTCATGCAGTGGTTTTCCAGGTTTTGGAATCATGATTATTTCTGCAATTTTCCATAAGCTAGGTACATATCTCAATCTAAATGATGCGTTGATCAAGTTTGTTAGTTTTATTATGGCTTTTCTTGGAAGATTTCTTAGCACTTCTCCAATTATTAGATCAAACCCTGGAGCTTTCTTCGGATTGACGTTCTCTTTAATTTCCCTTAAGACTTCTTTCGGAGTGTTAAATTGAATATTTTCCTCTTCTTGTTGTGTGTTAACTTCCCATATTATTTTATTCGCTTCATCTTTATCGGTTTGGAATGTTTGTTCTAGGTGGTTTGCATATAAATCAGCTTTTTCGTGATTACTTCTTGCCCATTTATTTCCATCGATTTTCATTGGAGAAATTTGAACGATCGGTCTTTTAAGTCCTTTTGTAGTTCTCCATAAGGAATAATCAGTGCTACTATCATAAGTTACTTCTTTTAAGTAGCTGTTAATTGATTTGCTTTTAATCTGTTGTATTTCCCTTTTCAATTGTTGACGAAGATTGTCTAGTTTTGTTTTATCTTGAGGTGCTTTAGTTTGCTGCCATCTTCTTCTGTGTTTTCTTTTTTCTGTAATTAGTTGCCTGTGGATTTCTGGGATGAAAATAGGACTATTTAACCCAACTTACTTTAGTCCAGAAATTCGTAATTTTTGAGATACAGGGTGTCAAAGTTATACTTTTATTTCGGTTTTTCTTAAGTAGCTTTCTTAATAATTGGACTATTTGTACAAGATTTGGTGCTAAAGGGTTTTGCGAGATGAGAAATCGAAATCAGCTCACAGTTTTGTTGTAAATTGTAGGAGACGCCACTTATTGCACTGTGTATACTTTTAAATTGTCATAACTTTTTTATACCACTCTGTATAAAATTTTTATTTAAATATTTGTATTCTCCGCCTTCTCGTGTCTAAAAAAAGCTTTCTTGGTAAATGTTGCTCCGGGCAACACTTCCTCAGATAGTGGGATGTTTGTTTCCATTTTTTAGTTTCATTGTCAAATTTGTAAATGCGTTCCTTAACACGTTTCTTCACATTGGATAGTTATGTAGAGTTATGTAAGATATCATATGTTCTATGACTTAACTGGCTTGTAGTAATACCGATAGAAAGCAATAGTTGACAGATATCAAAGAAGTTTTACGAGTATTAACGAGAATTAATCCCTTCTCAAGCTTAACAGTGTTTTAAATCTAGATTATTATGGAGTACACTTTTGGTATGCAAACTGATGTGATTTTAGTGTTTGGTTTTCGTAACGGCGACGATCGCAAAAGTGCTCGTGTATATCACGAAAGACTTCCGCATCGTCGGACTCCTAACCATCAGACTTTTGCCAATATTGAGAGGCGACTTCGAGAAATTGGGCAATTTAAGCCGATCAGGAATAATGCTGGGCGGCCTTCACAAGCTAGAGCAGGTCATTGGGGAGATTCTGTCCATATGTTAGTGTCTCTGTCTATCTGGCACACTTTAGTTTTACACAAAATGAATGTTTTTATTGTGTAAAACGTTTCCTTCTATTTTAAACATATTTTATTTTAATAAGTACTAGAAAAAATGACGTTTTTAATCAAATAAAACCTGTTTCAAATTTAAAGTTTTTTGAAAATTTAAAGCTCGGAGTAAGCACGCAAACTTTTGATTTGAGTTTTTGGTCATCAACTGTATTATTTATTCAAGACGTAAGTATCTTTAAAACATAAGTTGAGTGTGTAGAAACTCGTAAATTTTGTAGTGGGTTGAAAGCACAACAGATTGTTTAAAGGGTTTTTGAAAGGTTTTTTTAAAACAGCTTTGCTAAAAAGGCGTATCTAATTAAAAGATTATGCGTTTTAAAAATATGAGTTAGCAGGTCTATGTGTTTTTGATAAAGATGTTTTAAAAAATTACCTCAATAGTTTATCCTCGTCATCCTCACTTATTGTTAGTTTTGGAACAGTATAAGGCGTCACAACTGACATTTTTCTTCTAATTTTTATCACACACTTTTAAAAATTATCACGATAATCACAACGTCCCTCCAGAAGACACGAAAAAAAAAAATACTAGCACAGATCTAATTTTTGTTAGGCGTCGTAAAACCAAAATGCATTCGTTTGTAAAAAAAAATAGAAACCACAACTTTTTCCGGGGAATGGCGATTTTATCACATTGAGGAAAATTTACCACAAATGTAAAACATATATAAGATGTCACCTATACGTAAGTAGACTTAATTGTTTTATTGATACCTATTTAAATTAATCAGCCATAATCTTAATCTTATCACATAAAAAATGTTGTTAAATGTTAAGATTTTTTATGTACACGTTAGCTAGAATCTATTAGAAGTGTGCCTTTATTTTTCTTGAGGTTTTTATGATGTCGCACATTTATAAGAAATTTCCAATAAGGCACATGGCACATTGGAAAAATACGATTTTATGAATTACATTAGATGCAACTAAATGAGGCAAACGCACAGTATCAGAGGCTTTATGATAATGAAACAAGTGTCTTGAGGTATACAATGAGTGATTTTTATGAAATAGCAGCGCTCCCGTTTAATGTCTTTTTTTAGCACGAGTTCCTTACTATCACTGTTCAATTAAAAATGACCCAACTGTTCGATATATTTTAATGAATTTTAATTCCGCGAGCTTTTAATTTGACTTCATGTTATAGCGCGGTTAATATCATACATTATAGATGTTGTAACATTCATTTTTTCCTAGATTTTAAGACCATGTAATGTTACTGATTTTTGGCTTTATAATGTACTTCTTTTCATTTTTGTATCGAGCAGTGTATTTCGCAGATCGCCCGTGGTACAGGTGCAGTGCGGGTTTCCGAACGAATCTATCGATACGCCGGGATTGGTCAAATGTTTGTATCCGGAGTTTTGGTTCCGGCGTCGCCATATTACGGACAGAGTGCCCACGGCTTATTTAAGGGTCCGGAGAGCGCTAATCTTGGCTTATTTCCATCTAGCCGCTGAGAAGGAATTTCCACCAAGCCGCCGTGAAGGCTGACTTCCACCGAGCCGAGAGGCTTATTTCCACCGAGCCGCAGCCAGGCTTATTTCTACCGAGCCGCAGTAGAGGCTCATGACAATATTTACGAGAGCCAAGTTAAGCACGAGGTTTTTTTTTTAACGTAAAGCCGTAGTGGGCTTTGTGTGTTTTCTAAATGGAGTAGCCAAAGTAGGCTCTTCTCAAAAGTGTGAAATCGGTTTTGTGTTCCATTGAAGGCCTAGAAGCCCGTAGGAAAACCGTAAGTTACCAGAACATACATCAATAGATTTATTCCCCGCAAATAAGTGTTTTAACATCAATTTGAACTGACAAATCGCGAAGTGAAAATCACGACTCTTCGATTTCGGGTGTAGTCAAGTTTTTGAAGTAAAAGGTCTGATTTAGGGACTCTAATCTATAAGAACTACTTTTAGGCTTGAATTTTTGTATTTCTTAAAACTACAAAGGTTGGAACTTTTATTTTAAAAACATGAATAAATTTTCTTTTTGTTGGTTAAAGCTAGTGTCTCACTGAATACCTATTTTTTCTTTTCAGGATAAGAAAAGTTGTACTAGACTAATTCTTTTTAGTAATAACCGTAAAACCCTTCAGTATTTTTTCATTTTTTTACCTGAAGTTAGATCCTTTCTATTTTAAAATGAATGGTGCCCAAAAATTTGTACAACTAAAGCTTTTTAAAAAATAGAAAATAATTCCAAAAAGACGTATAACAATTATCTCTTACCCATATTTCTCTACCAAGGAAAACTGAGCTAGTGTGTGTTTAATTTCTTTAGTTCTTTTAAAATCAGGATTCACTCAATTCATTATCAGAAATTAAAGCGGGGGCTGCAAGAAAATTGCGCCCAAGCTTGGGGAATACAATTTCAAACGGTACAATGTATAATGAAGAAAATTACTGAATTAAAATTTTCGTTGTCCAATTTTCCATAAATTGGATAGAACATTACAAACCTGACAATACCTAATATTAAAGCAATATATTTTTTTATTTTATCAAATGTTGATGGTAAAACACAAGGAGCAGAGCCGGATCTAGATTTGAGAGGGGGGGGGGTTGATCGCTCGCATGATATTTCGAAAAAAAGAAACTATTAAATAATAATAAAAAAAAGAGATTCAAAATAAAAACTATAAGATTGGCCTTTTTTGGCACGAAAACACACACACACATATATATATATATATATATATATATATATATATATATATATATATATATATATATATATATATATATATATATATTGTAAGGTGTGACTTGCCCTCAGTTTGAGGCGTCATTTTGTACCCTGTGAAAATTTGCCTCACCACGATTGGGCGCAATTTTCCTGCGGCCACGCTTTAATTTCTGAGAATAAATTGAGTGAATAATGATTTTAAAAGAACTAACACTAGCTCAGTTTTCCTTGGTAGAGAGATATGGGTAAGAGATAATTGTTGTACGTCTTTTTGGAATTATTTTTTATTTTAGTTGTACGAATTTTGGGCACCATTCATTTTAAAATAGAAAGGATCTAATTTCAGCTAAAAAAATGAAAAAATACTGAAATATTATACAGTTATTAAATAAAAAAAATCAGTTTGGTACAACCCTCCTTATCCTGAAAAGAAAGATAGGTGTACAGTGAAACACTAGCTTTAACCAACAAAAAGAAAATTTATTCATGATTTTAAAATAAAAGTTCCAACCCTTGCAGTTTTAAGAATTACAAAAATTCTAGCCTAAACAGTAGTCATTAAAATTAGAGTTCCTAAATCAGACATTTTACTTCTAAAACTTTATTACACCCGAAATCGAAGAGTCGTGATATTCACTTCACGATTTATCAGTTCAAATTGCTGTTAAAACACTTATTTGCGGGAAATAGATCTATTGGTGTATGTTCTGGTGACTTACGGTTTTCCTACGGGCTTCTAGGCCTTCAATGGAACACAAAACCGATTTCACACATCCCATCACTTATGAGAAGAGCCTACTTCGGCTACTCCATGTAGAAAAAACACACTAAGCCCACTACGGCTTTACGTTAAAAAACTCGTGCTTAACTTAGCTCTCGTAAATATTGTCATAAGCCTCTACTGCGGCTCGGTGGAAATAAGCCTCTCGGCGGCTTGGTGGAAGTAAGCCTCTCGGCGGCTTGGTGGAAGTAAGCCTGGCTGCGGCTCGGTGGAAGTAAGCCAAGATTCGCGCTCTCCGGACCCTTAAATAAGCCGTGAGAACTACGTCTCTAAAATGGCGACGCCGGAACCAAACTCCGGAAACAAATATTTCACCAATCCCGGCGTACTACGAATTCGATAGATTCGGTCGGCAACCCGCACTGCACACTATATAACGAGCGGCTAGGAATTTCTGATAAATATACTGCTCGATACAAAAATGAAAAGAAGTACAATATAAAGCCAAAAATCAGTAACATTACATACTCTTAAAATCTAGGAAAAAAATGAATGTTACAATATATATATATATATATATATATATATATATATATATATATATATATATATATATATATATATATACATATATATAAGTGGTTTTTCGGGTATCCAGTGTTAGCTTAAAGTCCCTTGATGGACGGTTTCGCTGACGTTTCGATGTCCATCAAGGAACTTTAAGCTAACACAGGATACCCAAAAAACCACTACTACAATTCACACCCGTGAGAACATTCGTCAAAACATATATATATATATATATATATATATATATATATATATATATATATATATATATATATATATATATATAATAAACATCAGATTGACGTTTATGGTATTACAATCTGGTCATCTTGACCAATGAGCAATTTTAATCTAACCTAAATTATTAACATGCATATAGCTTAAACTAAGGTATACTCAACAGCTGTTCTAATCTTCTTGCACAGTATGTTTAACGCATGCACTTCCGCACTGTGCTCTGCTTTCTTATCACTGCACTAGCTCAAAAGGTTTAAGTCTCTTCAGTCTTCTTTCCAGACCAGTGGTGTCGAGTAACTGGATGGCCTCAACATTTTCATGATGATGTAGTCGCATTTCTGGTATAGTTCTTGATTATCTCGTCAATAGTCTCCATACCCAGGTCTCGATGGAGGTCGCTGTTTCTAACATACCAAGGAGCGTTTGTAATGCTTCTTAGTATTTTGTTTTGAAAGCGTTGGATCATTATTCTGTTGCTCCTTTTGGTGCACCGCCATATCTGCACGCCATACGTCCATACTGGTCTAAGCACTTGTTTATACAACAAGATTTTAGTTTAGAGAGACAGAGTGGAGTTTCTGCCAATCAAATAATACATTTTCTTACTTTTTATTTTTAGTTCTTCTTTTTTTCATTTTTACATGAGGTTTCCAACATAGTTTCGCATTTAACGTCATACCCAAATACTTGGCTTTGTTTGCATAAGGAATATTTTGCCCGTTGATATTTAAAGGACTTTATACTATTTTCTTATTGGTAAAGTCGATTTGCACCGATTTTGCTTCATTTAATTTGATTCTCCATTTTCTTGTCCATGTTTCTATTTTAGTGATTGCTTCTTGTAGTTTTACAGGTGATTCTATATTATTGTTCCCAACAGCCAAGATGGCAGTATCATCCGCAAATGTGGCAATAATGTCATTTTCTGGTTGTGGGATATCACAAGTGTATAACAGGTACAGAGTCGGACCCAGTACACTACCCTGTGGCACCCCTGCTTTAATCTCTTTCAGTTCAGAGTAGGCTTCTTCTTGTTTTACACGAAAGTATCTGTCTGTTATGTATGAATGGAGTATTTCAGTAAGTTGTTTTGGTAGGTATTTTTTAAGTTTCTGCATTAATCCTTCACGCCAAACCTTGTCAAAGGCCTAGGCGACATCAAGGAAAACTGCAGAACAAACTTTTTTCTCTTCAAGCGCTGCTTCTATTACTGATGCTATTCTGTGTATCTGGTCTATAGTAGAGTGCTTTCTTCTAAAACCAAATTGATGTGTTGGAACTAGCTTTTTTCTCTCAATTATGAGTTCTAATCTTTTATATAAGAACTTTTCAAACAGTTTTGATATTACAGGCAATAATGATATCGGTCTGTATGATGTTTTTTCATGCAGTGGTTTTCCAGGTTTTGGAATCATGATTATTTCTGCAATTTTCCATAAGCTAGGTACATATCTCAATCTAAATGATGCGTTGATCAAGTTTGTTAGTTTTATTATGGCTTTTCTTGGAAGATTTCTTAGCACTTCTCCAATTATTAGATCAAACCCTGGAGCTTTCTTCGGATTGACGTTCTCTTTAATTTCCCTTAAGACTTCTTTCGGAGTGTTAAATTGAATATTTTCCTCTTCTTGTTGTGTGTTAACTTCCCATATTATTTTATTCGCTTCATCTTTATCGGTTTGGAATGTTTGTTCTAGGTGGTTTGCATATAAATCAGCTTTTTCGTGATTACTTCTTGCCCATTTATTTCCATCGATTTTCATTGGAGAAATTTGAACGATCGGTCTTTTAAGTCCTTTTGTAGTTCTCCATAAGGAATAATCAGTGCTACTATCATAAGTTACTTCTTTTAAGTAGCTGTTAATTGATTTGCTTTTAATCTGTTGTATTTCCCTTTTCAATTGTTGACGAAGATTGTCTAGTTTTGTTTTATCTTGAGGTGCTTTAGTTTGCTGCCATCTTCTTCTGTTTTCTTTTTTCTGTAATTAGTTGCCTGTGGATTTCTGGGATGAAAATAGGACTATTTAACCCAACTTACTTTAGTCCAAAAATTCGTAATTTTTGAGATACAGGGTGTCAAAGTTATACTTTTATTTCGGTTTTTCTTAAGTAGCTTTCTTAATAATTGGACTATTTGTACAAGATTTGATGCTAAAGGGTTTTGTGAGATGAGAAAGCGAAATCAGCTCACAGTTTTGTTGTAAATTGTAGGAGACGCCACTTATGGCACTGTGTATACTTTTAAATTTTCATAACTTTTTTATACCACTCTGTATAAAATTTTTATTTAAATATTCGTATTCTCCGCCTTCTCGTGTCTAAAAAAGCTTTCTTGGTAAATGTTGCCCCGGGCAGCACTTCCTCAGATAGTGAGATGTTTGTTTCCATTTTTTAATTTCATTGTCAAATTTGCAAATGCGTTCTTTTACACGTTTCTTCACATTTGATAGTTATGTAGAGTTATGTAAGATATCATATGTTCTATGACTTAACTGGCTTGTAGTAATACCGATAGAAAGCAATAGTTGATAGATATCAAAGAAGTTTTACGAGTATTAACGAGAATTAATCCCTTTTCAAGCTTAACAGTGTTTTAAATCTAGATTATTATGGAGTACACTTTTGGTATGCAAACTGATGTGATTTTAGTGTTTGGTTTGCGTAACGGCGACGATCGCAAAAGTGCTCGTGTATATCACGAAAGACTTCCGCGTCGTCGGACTCCTAACCATCAGACTTTTGCCAATATTGAGAGGCGACTTCGAGAAATTGGGCAATTTAAGCCGATCAGGAATAATGCTGGGCGGCCTTCACAAGCTAGAGCAGGTCATTGGGGAGATTCTGTCCATATGTTAGTGTCTCTGTCTATCTGGCACACTTTAGTTTTACACAAAATGAATGTTTTTATTGTATAAAACGTTTCCTTCTGTTTTAAACATATTTTATTTTAATAAGTACTAGAAAAATGACGTTTTTAACCAAATAAAACCTGTTTCAAATTTAAAGTTTTTTGAAAATTTAAAGCTCGGAGTAAGCACGCAAACTTTTGATTTGAGTTTTTGATCATCCAACTGTATTATTTATTCAAGACGTAAGTATCTTTAAAACATAAGTTACCAATATTGAATGTGTAGAAACTCGTAAATTTTGCAAGGGAAAGAGTAGGTTTAAAACACAACGGATTGTTTAAAGGGTTTTTGAAAGGTTTTTTAAAACAGCTTTGCTAAAAAGGAGTATCTATTTAAAAGATTATGCGTTTTAAAAATATGCGTTAACAGGTTTATGTGTTTTTGATAAAGATATTTTAGAAATTACCTCAATAGTTTATCCTCGTCATCCTCACTTATTGTTAGTTTTGGAACAGTATAAGGCGTCACAACTGACATTTTTCTTCTAATTTTTATCACACACTTTTTAAAATTATCACGATAATCACAACGTCTCTCCAGAAGACACGAAAAAAAAAAAATACCAGCACAGATCTAATTTTTGTTAGGCGTCGTAAAACCAAAATGCATTCGTTTGTAAAAAAAAAATAGAAACCACAACTTTTTCCGAGGAATGGCGATTTTATCACATTGAGGAAAATTTACCACAAATGTAAAACATATATAAGATGTCACCTATACGTAAGTAGACTTAATTGTTTTATTGATACCTATTTAAATTAATCAGCCATAATCTTAATCTTATCACATAAAAAAAAGTTGTTAAAAGTTAAGATTTTTTTATGTACATGTTAGCTAGAATCTATTAGAGGTGTGCCTTTATTTACTGTTCTAATTTTTCTTGAGGTTTTAATTATGTCGCACTTTTATAAGAAATTCCCAATAAGGCACATGGCACATTGGAAAAATACGATTTTATGAATTACATTGCATGCAACTAAATGAAGCAAACGCACAGTGTCAGAGGCTTTATGATAATGAAACAAGTGTCTTGAGGTATGTAATTAGTGAGTTTCATGAAATCGCAGCGCTCCCGTTTAATGTCTTTTTTTAGCACGAGTTCCTTACTATCACTGTTCAATTAAAAATGACCCAACTGTTCGATATATTTTAATGAATTTTAATTCCGCGAGTTTTTAATTTAAGACTTCATGTTATAACGTGGTTAATATCATACATTATAGATGTATAATGAAGAAAATTACTGAATTAAAATTTACGTTGTCCAATTTTCTATAAATTGGATAGAAAATTACAAACTTGACAATACCTAATATTAAAGCAATATATATATATATTTTTTTTTATCAAATGTTAATGGTAAAACACAAGGAGCAGAGCCGGATCTAGATTTGAGAGGGGGGGTTGATCGCTCGCATGATATTTCGAAAAAAAAGAAACTATTAAATAATAATAAAAAAAAGAGATTCAAAATAAAAACTATAAGATTGGCCTTTTTTTGGTACGAAAACACAAATATATATATATATATATATATATATATATATATATATATATATATATATATATATAATAGTGGTTTTTGGGTATCCAGTGTTAGCTTAAAGTCCCTTGATGGACGTTTCGATGTCCACCAAGGAACTTTAAGCTAACACAGGATACCCAAAAAACCACTACTACATTTTACACCCCGTGAGAACATTCGTCAAAACCTATATATATATATATATATATATATATATATATATATATATATATATATATATATATATATATACTAGCCGGGCCCGCGGCTCCGCTCGCGTGGACTTGATTCATTACTATCGTCACTGCTTATTCCTTATGTTACCCAACGTAATAAAATATCTCCCATTATTTCTCCTTATCTCCCAATATTTCTCCTTAATTCCTATTATCTCTACATAATTTCCATTATCTAGGCTTATCTCTGCTCATCTCCCATTATTTCTCCTTATCTCCCATTATTTCTCCTTATCTCCCATTATCTCACCTTATTTCCCATTATCTAGGCTTATCTCGAGTTATCTCCCATTATTTGTCCTTATCTCCCATTATTTCTCCTTATCTCTCATTATCTCAGAATAACTCCCATTATCTAGACTTATCTCTGCTTATCTCCCATTATCTCTGCTTATCTCCCATTATCTCTCCTTATCTCCCATTATTTATACTTATCTCCCATTATCTCACCTTATCTCCCATTATCGAGGCTTATCTCGACTTATCTCCCATTATTTCTCCTTATCTCCCATTATCTCACCTTATCTCCCATTATCTAGGCTTATATAGAACATATGATATATGATATTGTTCCATATTTAATGCTTTAGGGAGTGTATTGCAAGAGAACGCGCTAGCGGCAAACTTTTCTCCGACTTAATTCACTATTATCATCACTGCTTATTCCTTATGTCACCTAATAAAATATATCTTATAACCTGGCCAGAGAACATACGTATGTTTAAAGAAAAAGCACGTAAATCGGATAAGTAGTTCTCCAGTGATAAGCACACTGACGGACGGACAGACAGACAGACAGACAGACAGACAGACGGACAGAGAGACATTGCATTTTATATATATTATAGATATTCTCTGCTACATAATATTGTTCCATATTTAATGGTTTGGACTGTGTATTGCAAAAGAACGCGCTAGCGGCAAACTTTGTCCGACTTCATTTACTATTATTGTCACTGCTTATTCCTTATGCTACCTATCGCAATAAAATATAGCCTGTAACCTGGCCGGAGAACATATGTATGTTTTTTAAAAAAAAAGTACGAAAATCGGATAAGTGGTTCTCCAGTGATAAGCGCACTAACGGACAGACATACAGACAGAATACGTTGCATTTTATATATATTATAGATGTAATAAAATATATACCTATAACTTGGTCAGAGAACATATGTATGAATTTAAAAAATCACGTAAATCGGATAAGTGGTTCTCGAGGGATAAGCGCATTAACGGACAGACAGACAAACATTGCATTTTATATATATTATAGATATAGATTATTATTATTATTATATAACCTGGCCAAAGAATAAATGCATGAATTTAAAAAAAAAGACAGGTAAATCGGATAAGTGATTCCCGCGTGATAAACGCACTAATGGACAGACAGACAGACATTGCATTTTATACATATTATAGATTATACATTACAGATATTCTTTGTTACATAATATTGTTCCATATTTAATGGTTTAGGCTGTGTATTGCAAAGGCATGCACTAGCGGCAAACTTATTTCCGACATCATTCACTATTTTACGTCACTGCTCATTCCTTATGCTACCTATTGTAATAAAATATAGCCTATAACCTGGCCAGAGAACAAATGTATGTTTAAAAAAAAAAAAAAGTACGTAAATCGGATAAGTGGTTTTTCAGTGATAGGCGCACTAACGGACAGACAGACAGACAGACAGACAGAGAGACGTTGCATTTTATATATATTATAGATGTAATAAAATATATATCTAAAACCTGGCCAGAGAACATATGTACGAATTTAAACAATCACGTAAATCGGATAAGTGGTTCTCGAGGGATAAACGCACTAACGGACAGACAGAGAGAGGTTGCAATTTGTTTATATTATAGGTATAGATTATTATTATTATTATATAACCTGGCCAAAGAATATATGTATAAATTTAAAAAAAGACGTAAATCGGATAAGTGGTTCTCGCGTGATAAACGCAGCAGTGGACAGACAGACAGACAGAGAGACATTGCATTTTATATATATTATAGATTCTAGATATTCTCTACTACATAATATTGTTCCATATTTAATGGTTTAGACTGTGTATTGCAAGGGAACGCGCTAGCGATAAACTTTTTTCCGACTTCATTCACTATTATCGTCACTGCTCATTCCTTATGCTACCTATCGTAATAAAATATAGCCTATAACCTGGCCAGAGAACATATGTATGTTTTAAAAAAAAAAGTACGTAAATCGGATAAGTGGTTCTCCAGTGATAAGGTCACTAACGGACAGACAGACAGACAGACAGACAGAGAGACGTTGCATTTTATATATATATATATATATATATATATATATATATATATATATATATATATATAGGGTGTCCCAGTGTATTAAAGGTCCCCGTTCATAGATCAACTTTCTTCAAAGGCTCTTTCCTCTATAGTTGCATCAGCCTTCATAATGGAATGCCTGCAGAACTGCAAAATATGCGTGGTCCAAGATTTATATCTCGGTTAAAGTCCTTGTTACTGGAAAATGCCTTCTACTCGATAGGGGATTTCTACGGGGCCTTATGATCTCTAAGAGAGTGCTGGTTGTGAAATTTCTTTCTGGGTATTGCTGTCACAAAACCGAACCTACCTACTTATCTTGTCCTAAACCAATGTACACCTAAATTCCAATCTTAATTGTTTTTGTATTTTTAATGCTTTTAAATATTAAGCTTAACATTGTTTTGTCCCACTTTGTGCAATTTCTTTGTATGTCCATATATTTATGGTGTGTATGATTATAGTAATCCTATACTATTTTTTATTTTTGTTATTTCTATTAATATATTTATAATTATTATACTATATTTGACGAACCAATGTATACTTTGTTGTATTTAAAGGTATTAGTAATAGTATAGTATATATTAGTTACTGTGGATTTCTGGGATGAAAATATGACCATTTAACCCAACTTACCTTAGTCCAAAAATTCGTAATTTTTGAGATACAGGGTGTCAAAGTTATACTTTTATTTCGGTTTTTCTTAAGTAGCTTTCTTAATAACTGGACTATTTGTTCAAGATTTGGTGCTAAAGGGTTTTGTGAGATGAGAAATCGAAATCAGCTCACAGTTTTGTTGTAAATTGTAGGGGACGCCACTTATTGCACTGTGTATACTTTTAAATTGTCATAACTTATATATATATATATATATATATATATATATATATATATATATATATATATATATATATATAGATATATATATATATATATATATATATATATATATATATATATATATATATATAAATTAAGTCGTAGTGATTCATTGATGGAGGGGTGTTAATCCGGAAATACATCCGTTCGTTTGATTTATGCCGGGTGGAATTTTGCAGACGTCTCGCCAAGGTCTTACTTGGCATTTTTAATGCTGACTCGTCGGAATATGTTGTCTTACCGATTCATCATCATCATCATCATCGTCATTAGCTTATTCCATCCATAGTCGAATATAAGCCTCCCCAAGTTGTCTCCACTGAGCTTCTGTTATTTGCCTTTTGTATCCAGTCGTGTCCCGCTAATCTTTTATGTCTCCGTCCATCTTGTTTGTGGTTTACTTCTGCATCTTTTATGTTCTCTAGGCCTCTATTCAACCATACGGCATATCCATCTGTTATCATTCATCCTTGTGATATGCCCAGTCTAATTCCACCTTAATATACGTATTCGTTGTATTACATATGTCACTTTTGATTTTCTTCGTATCTCGATATTAAGAATACGATCTTGGAGTCTAATATTTAGCATTCTCTCCTTCACTGCTCTTTGGGTTACCTGGAATTTATTTATTATACTTTTATTTAAAACCCAAGTTTCAGTGCCATAGGTTAATACCGGCAGTACACATTGACTGAACACTCTGGGTTTTACTGTATTTGGGATGTGAAATTTAAATGTGGGTTGTAAACTTCCAAACGCCAGTCAGCCTTTAAATTGTTTTTTGATATTTCGATCCTAAATATATGAATGTTTGTACCTTTCCTATTCATTTACCTTCTATTAATAGTTCATGGCTGTTGTCTTCAGTTTTGTTGTTCAAATATTTAGTTTTGATGAAGTTTATTTCTATACCTATATCTCGAGAGTAGTTATTTAATTTTGTCAGCATTTCTTGTAATTCTTCTTTGGTGTTGGCGATCAGAGTCACATCCTCTGCGAACCTTAAGTGATTTAATCGTTTTCTTCCAATATATATATATATATATATATATATATATATATATATATATATATATATATATATATATATATATATATATATATATATATACATACATACATAAAATTCCGGGATTCAGTCCCTTCGTCTAACAGTGAATTTGCACGTCGTTTCGCCAAAATCTCATTCGGCATTTTCAAGTGCTCTTGCTGCTGCTGTTCAATACTGTGATCTTGCTGCCACTGCCGCTCGAACATATATATATATACATATATATATATATATATATATATATATATATATATATATATATATATATATATATATATATATGTGTGTGTGTGTGTGTGTGTGTGTGTGTGTGTGTGTGTGTGTGTGTGTGTGTGTGTGTGTGTGTGTGTGTGTGTGTGTGTGTGTGTGTGTGTGTGTGTGTATGTATATGTAGGGTAGCCAAGTTCAAGAAGCAAAGGGTCATTTGAATACAAATGGCGTTTCTTCAAGAACAGAATATGACATTAAAAGATATTATTTACATCTCAATATCGATTACTCTAGAGAGAGAGATTTTATACAAAAAAAGCCATTTCTTACAGATGAACTTTAAAAATTTACTCTTAATTTCAAGAACAATAACCAGAGGGGTTAGATTTCTCACAAAGAAGAACCCTTTGAATTAATAAGTCTTTAGAAGTTTCGCCCAGTAAACAAACTCTAAAGGAGTTGCTTTCTGCATCAATAGGAGCAGGAGGGGGAGGAGGACTTGGCCGCTTCTTAGCTACAATACAAATATATAACGTACCATTTATATTGTGTTTTATAATATTGCCTTGATTTATAAATTATCATACCTTTCTCATTCCTTTTCATTGTTTTTTTATTTCGTGGATTATTTTTATAACTAAGAACAACAACAAAAAACTTACCCTGGTTCGATTAATTCATCATCAGTTTCTAGCTCTTCTTGGGAGTTGTAATCACTTATCTGCAAAAAAAAAAAGTGTATTCATTTACCCTAAAATTATTTTTTCGTTTCTGGATCCATAATTTGTAAAGAATATATATATATATATATATATATATATATATATATATATATATATATATATACGAGGCTGGATTGAAAAGTCCGTGCATAAATAAAAACTACTTATGTGTTTGGGGTAAACCTTTTTTATTTTTCGACATAGTCTCCTTTTAGGCTTATACACTTCGTCCAACGATGTTCTAGTTTGTTGATCCCTTCCGAATAATAGGATTTGTCCAAGTCTGCAAAATATCCATTAGTGTCTGCAATTACCTCCTCGTTTGAATAAAATCTTTGCCCCGCCAGCCATTTCTTCAAATTGGGGAACAAATAGTAGTCCGAGGGAGCCAAGTCTGGAGAATAGGGGGGATGTGAAACGAGTTGGAATCCTATTTCCATTAATTTTGCGACCACAACTGCTGAGGTGTGTGCTGGTGCGTTGTCGTGATGGAAAAGGACTTTCTTGTGGGCCAATCGCGGGCGTTTTTCTTGCAGCTCGGTTTTCAAACGGTCCAATAACGATGAATAATATTCACCTGTAATAGTTTTAACCCTTTTCCAGATAGTCGATAAGGATTATCCCTTGCGAATCCCAAAAGACAGTCGCCATAACATTTCCGGCCGAAGGAACGGTCTTCGCCTTTTTTGGTGCAGATTCCCCCTTGGTAACCCATTGTTTAGATTGTTGTTTGGTCTCAGGAGTATAGTAACGTATCCATGTTTCATCCACAGTGACGAAACGACGCTTAAAGTCCTCCGGATTCTTCTGGAACAGCTGCAAACCATCCTTGCAACACTTCACACGATTCCGTTTTTGGTCAAACGTGAGCAATCGCGGCACCCATCTTGCGGATAGCTTTCTCATGTCCAAATGTTTATGCAAAATATTATGTACCCGTTCAGTCGAGATGCCCACAGCACTAGCAATCTCACGCACCTTAACTCTTCTGCCATCCATCACCATATTATGAATTTGTTCAATGATTTCTGGAGTCGTAACCTCCACAGGCCGTCCAGAACGTTCAGCGTCACTTGTGCCCATATGGCCAGTCCGAAAATTTTGAAACCACTTATAAACTGTTCTAATCGAAGGTGCAGAATCACCATAATGTTTATCAAGCTTTTCTTTAGTCTCCTGAGGCGTTTTGCCTTTCATAAAGTAATGTTTAATCACCACACGAAATTCTTTTTCGTACATTTCTTGAAAATCACTCGACTTCCTTGATTCACACGAATGCCAAACACAAAGAAATAGACCAATATGGCTGAAACTTGGTGTGCGTTCATTCAAGAGATGCTACTAACTAAACATGACCTCGATACGCGCCGGTGGTGCCATCTCTCGGACTTTGCACGGATTTTTCAAACCAGCCTCGTATATATATATATATATATATATATATATATATATATATATATATATATATATATATATATATTTATATGATTCATTCCTGGATCATCTACGTTTCACAGATGACGTCCTCTTTTCAAGTGATACCTATGAATTAGCCGGAACGATAAAGGAAACTGAATCATGCATCAAAATAAGTGGGCCTGAAAATAAACATTTAGAAAACGAAAATTATAAGCACTGATGATATCAAGGTTACAACAGAAAACCAGCAAATAGAAAGTGTCTGTCATTATGTAAATTTGGAGTACAATATCACCCCAGGAAAAGAAAACCAGAGACCCGAAGTAACGAGAAGAGTGGATCGCATTTGGAAAACTGGCTTATATTCTAAAATATCCAGAGATCGTCATAAACCTGAAACGGAGAGCCTATGGTATAACTTGTCGGTTGCCACATACGGGATAGAGACGCAGGCTAAAAAGTTTTTGGTCGGACACATAGATAAAAAAATAAAATTAAAAAAAAAAACATAAAAAAATCCATATTATTTTTAGGAAGTACCAACTTTCAAACGATACATGTCAACTGTTTCTATAAGGAAAAAAAAAACAGGTCAAGTTCAAGTTGAACTTGCGCAATTAGTGTTCCGTACCGCTGTTACTTTTAAAATAAAATAACACATAGGCTGAAAAGTTTTTAGTCTGTCCTTTTCAAAAAAATCCATATTCATACCAATTTCAAACGATACGTGTCAAAATTTCATGGCATTTCGATGATTAGTTTACAAGTCACAGTGGTTTTAGTGACGCTACTTTTGATATTTTCAAAACAATGGAAAAAATCGAATTTCGTGTGTTAATTAAACACTGTTTTTTGATGGTAAAAAAAATACCATTCAAGCAAAGGCTTGTAAGTGCTGCTCCTAGAAAATCACTCATCATTTACTGGTATGCTGAATTTAAAACGTGGTCGTACGGACACAAATGATGCTGATCGCTCTAGACGCCTAAATGAGGTGATTACACCGAAAAACATAAAAAAATCCACAAAATTGTTTTGAATGACAGTAAAGTAAAATTACGTGAGAGAGCTGCTTCCCTAAAGATATCAAAAGAACATGTTGGTCATGTTTTGCATGAACATTTGGGCATAAGAAAGCTCTGTTCGAAATGGGTACTACGTTTGCTCACAGTGGGACAAAAACAACAACGTGTTGATGATTCTGAGCGCTGTTTGGACCTGTTTAGGAGCAATATAAAGGATTTTTTTCATACGGTATGTGAAAATGGACAGCAGCTGGTGAAAGCCGCCCGAAGCGACCAAAGACACAACAATCGGCTGGGAAGGTTTTGGCCTCTGTATTTCAGGATACGCATAGAATAATTTTCATCGACTATGCTGAGAAGAAAAGAACCATTAATAGCGAAGTTATTGGCGCGTTTGAAGGAAAAAATCGCAAAGAAACCGCCCCAAATGGACAAGAAAAAAGGCAATGCACCGTGTCACAAGTCAATGGTTACAATGGCAAAATTGCATGAATTGAAGTTCGAATTGCATCCTCATCCACTGTATTCTCCAGATCTGGCCCCTAGCGACTATTACACAGGGGAACAGCTGTTTTGGTGTCGAGGTTTTTTGAGCTGATTCTATATCAATTTGATGTCCTGAATTCAAATAACGTATTCATTTATACCTAGGAGCTCAAATTTTTAAGATATACAATTTTAGAGAAATATAAGTTACATTATTGTAACTCAAATCCGTAAGTGTAGTAAACAAAAGTAGATACGAAATTTTTATTTTAGTTATACAAAATACAATATTATGTCGTACTTACAAACAAAAAAAAAAACATTGAAGAAATGAAATAGTCACTCAACACTTGGAAAGCTTCTTTTCCGCGACATTCTTGAATGTTTTTTTAAACAGTCCCTTTTTAAACTCCAGCAGTAATCTGCCATCATGTGCATGTCCCATCTTCCTTGGTAGCGGTCCTCCATAACTTTAATATCTTGGTGAAATCTTTCACCTTGTTCCTCACTCATGTCTCCTAAATTTTCTGGAAAACGGTCTAAGTGGCTGTGTAAATAGTGTATTTTAATACTCATATTGCACCCTAAGGATTTGAAACTATTAAGCATCTTGTTAACCATTTCAACATAGTTTTGAGCTTTATGTTTGCCTAGAAAATTTTCTACAAATGCAACAAATGATGTCCAAGCTTCTCGTTCAACTTGATTCATTGAATTTATGAAGGCAGGATCCTTAATTAATTGTCTTATTTGTGGGCCGTCAAATATCCCTGCTTTGAGTTTTTCTGTGCTCAACTGATGCATTTTTACCCCTATATATGCAAAACAAGACCAATTCTTATCAAGAGCCTTTACAAATTGCTTCATTAAGCCCAACTTTATATGTAACGGAGGAAGTATGATTTTTTCTCTTTCAACCAAAGCGTCGTTAATGACATTCTTTTCCCCAACGTCCATGTTTTCTCTCTGAGGCCAATCTTTTCTAACCCCGTGGTGTGTTTTGTCCCTACTATCCCAGAGGCACAAGAAACACGGATATTTCGTGTAACCACTTTGCTGCCCAAGAAGAAACCATTACCATTTTTAAGTCTACACAAATCATCCATTGATGTTCGTAATACTTTATCTTCTGCAAGACCAAAGCTATGGTATTATATTCTTCTTTCAGTTTCGTTGAGTGAGCTAGTGGTATTGAACCATATTTATTCCCATTATGTAGAAGGACACATTTTAAACTTCGCTTTGAACTGTCAATAAATAGGCGCCAATCATCTGGAATATATTCAGAAAGTCCCATTTCTTTCATGAGTCCCCTAATTTCGTGACAAAATACAAGATTGTCTTCTTGAGAAAAGAATGGTAGCAGATCTTTTTCTCTTGTACGGTAAAAGGTAATTTTGGTTCCTTGTTCCAGTAAATTTTTGTCGTTCAACCTAGAAGCCAGTACTTCAGAAGCTTTTTTCGATAAATTGAGATCCCTGGTGAGATCATTTAATTCATTTTGATTGAAGCGTTGAGGAACTGATGACGCCCCCTCATAGTCACTGTTAGTTTCATTAGCATCAGAACTTTTATTAGCATCAGAAGAGCGATCAGAGGGAAAATATTCGTCATCAGAGATATGTGGTAGCTGATGAAATGTTGGAATCGGTATTTCATCTGAGTGCGGGATAGGGCGTATTGCCGAGTCTAAATTGGGATAAGTCCACTTACTGCGGTTATTTCGATTGATTCCATTAGTATTTATTAAACAGAAATAACAATCATTGAAGTGGTTTTTTTGGTTCTCTCCAAACCATTGGTACGCCGAATTTTAGACATTTTCTTTTCCCGCTAGTCCACTGTCGTAAATGCTCTGTACAAGTTTTACATACGAGATGCGGGGCCCACGTTTGGTCCTGATCACCAAGCTTAACTCCAAAGTATCCAAGATACGCTCGCTTTACAAAGTCAGTAATAGTTTGTCTGTTTTGTTGAAACATGTATTCTCCGCATATATAGCAAAACACATCAGGTTGATTTACACAACTTCTTCTTGAACTGGAACCTGAACTCATTTTAATTCTGTTCAATAACACAAAAACACTCTTTTCTTAACATAAAATAACACGCCGAATTCGATCTACTCTCATTAGTAAGAACGCACAAACTGACGAGACTTACCCGAGTTAGGTGATTAAAAGGGTCAGTTCAGGTACTTGATAGGCAATGGTTCCACTATTTATAGATTTACCTGGAATTTACTCAATTACAGACTGACAATAAAACCATTGTACCTACATTAATGAATATATAATAATTTTAGAACTCTCATAAATGAATATACTGAATAAAAACCACATTGGTAGATAAGTTGATGTATCTAAAAAAGTAGAGCTGATAGAGAAAAACGGATTGCATGTATAGATTTAGCGTCCCAAATATAGTTAAAATCAGCTCTAAAATCCCAGGCACCAAAACAAAAATATTTTTTTGTTGCCCTGTGATTATCTATTCGCAGATTTCAAAAAAAAGTTATTGCCAAAACGGAGGCCTATTTTGAAGGCAAAGACAAATCCTTCTACAAGAAATGTTATAAAAGCGTTGGACTAATTTTATCGCTCTTGAAGGAGACTATTTGATGAATAAAGTCGAATTTTGCAAAAAAAAAATGTGTTTTAAGTAGCTAGACCAAAAACTTTTCACCCTACGTACTCCCTCCCATTTGATACATATTTGATAACTTTTCATGTTGATTCAAATAATTTTTTAGCTCATTTCGTGGAGAACCCGTTCGCATAGTTTTGATGTACTGCATCTCTCCGTAAAATCAATTTGCGCACTGTGTATATACTGATAAATACTACTCAGAGATACTTTTTAAAAAGATAGACAACATCTTATATCTAAATCTTTAACATTTACTGGGGCTTAAGTTATTTATGTTGCCTTGATAATAAATTAATATTTTTGCGTCAAACGTATTCCGTTGTAAACTTAGAAAAAAAATCCTTGTAAAAATTATAAAACAATGCTATTCCGTTTTAAAGAATAACATCTAACTATTTGCAGTTTAATATAGGGTGGCGCATAAAGTAACGTTATGATTTAATAAGTGAATCAATTTTTTGTTAACGTCTTTTTTTTATTTTTTTTTTTCAGAATTAACTTTGAAAATCTTGGGAAATTTATGATGGAAAGACTCAGCACAGAACAAAGAACCAAAGTTGTTCAATTTTATTATGAAAGTCAGCATTCGATTATTCAGACACAAAGATCATATCGAAATTTCTTTCATGTTCGAAATGCACCTAGCGCTCCAACAATTTACCGATTGGTTCAGCGTTTTCGGCAACAAAGGGCTGTCTGTGATCTTCCGCGTGCTGGAAGACCTCGTGCAGTTCGAAATGATGTGAACATTGCTCGCGTGCAAGCAAGTATTGAGGAAAACCCCGAAACTTCCACCAGGCGACGTTCTCAGCAGTTGGTGATGTCTAGGCGGTCTTTGCAAAGAATTTTACATAATTTACACCTTTTCCCATATAAGATTCAATTTGTTCATGAGTTAAAACCAAATGATGCAGAAAGACGCATTCAATATAGTCGCCGTTTGCAAGAATTGTGCCTAGAAAACAACGAGTTTATTCACAAACTCATAATGAGCGATGAGGCCCATTTCCACCTCAATGGTCACGTGAATAAACAAAATTGCAGAATATGGGGCACCCAAAATCCAAGAATAATTGTTGAACATCAAATGCACCCACTTAAATGCACAGTATGGTGTGGAATAACTTCAGAAAAGATTATTGGACCATATTTTTTCGAAAACGACGAACAAGTTGCGGTTAATGTGAATGGAATTCAATACCGGCAATGATTGAAAATTTTTTAAGGCGCGAGGTAGAGAACAATCCAGAATTGTGGTTCTAACAAGATGAAGCCACAGCTCACACAGCTCGTCCAACTATGGCTCTCCTGCGCGAAATTTTTTTGCCGATCGAATAATAACGCGTTTTTCTGACTTTAACTGGCCACCGCTTTCGCCCGATTTAACGGCTCCCGATTTTTTTCTTTGGGGTTACCTAAAGAGTAAGGTATATGCCAATAAGCCAAGAACCATCCAACAGCTTAAGGCGAATATCCGAGAAGAAGTGAGGGCGCTGGGACCTGAAATTCTAAGAAAAGTTATGGGAAATGCTCTGGAAAGAGCGCGTTAGGTCGAAGCAAACAATGGGCACCATTTGAAAGATATTATCTTCAAAACATATTTCCAAACTATATTCTAAATTTTAATAAACGCCAACGTTAAATAAAATCAGAAAGAAAAAAGTTATTCATTAAATAAATCATAACGTTACTTATGCGCCACCCGATATATGTTATCTATCGACTTGTATAACATATTTTATAATATTTGTATTTGTATTTAGATCAGGCTCAAAGAGATTTAATCTAATTAAACTAATCTAGTTATAGGTAACATTACTTACGCAACATTGAACAATTTTATTACTGCTAGCTGATCCGATCCTGCTCATTTTTTAAACTAATTTTCAGCACAAATTAAATCAAATGTGGTTCATTAAAGTAATTTAACGTAAAGAAATATCAAACTACTCATTTTCTTAACTTAAACACAAGTTTGTTATAGAGGACTGTTATTTTACTTTATTTATCTTACTTCTCACACAAAAATCTGATGTAATTATAAAATAATCCATCAAAGTTTCCAAATTATCTTAGACTACTAAAATTAATTGTTATATCGCAACTTAATTATAAATTTTAGTAATTAATTATTTGAAATTACTTTATAAACCTGTTTGCTTACGTTGCGTTGGGAAACTACTGAAGACCAGTATCCTGTGGCCAGACATAACTATAAAAGATTTTGTTTAAATTTTCTTTTTGTTGTTAACCGATTTTTTGGTAATCTGACCTCTGGAGTATCGTTAGGGGAATGTGTGGCAAAACTGGAGATTAAATCTTTTTAGTGTTCGGTACGGAGAGAAATACTTGTCATCCTGTCCAGGTGTCATGAAATTTTGACACGTATCGTTGGAAAGTTGGTACTTCCTAAAAATCATATGGATTTTTTTTGAAAAAGTCTGATCAAAAACTTTACAGCCTACGTGTTATTTTATTTTAAAGGCAATCGCGATACGGAACACTAATTGCGCAAGTCCAATTTGCGCTTGAGCTGTTTTTTTTTTCTTTATAGAGACAGTTAGAATCAATAATCAATCATTTAGATGCAACATCAATTCATCTTGATTTCGAGTTAACATAATAATCGTTACAAAGTATTAAGCTTAACCAAGGCTCCGCTTGCTAGAGGAATAATTCTATTAAATACTACAATACGGTTCGTTACCAAAGTTATTACCAAGGCTTGGCTTGTTTACATCTAATCACTTTATTGTTGCACCGTTTTCGGATTCTACATCTCCTCACCAGTAATTATGCATTTCAATGAAGACTCATCCTAGGAGAGCATCTCTTTAAAAAGCTCAACACAACGATGTTGCACAAGAAAATTCATTTGCTTTGAAGGGAAACAAGATAACATAGAAGACAAGCTCAAGTTGCTCCTTAAAATCAACTGTATTGATCCAATTGTTATTTCAGTAGGCTGTGATAATGTTTTCTTGTGAGATTGCTCTGCGTGGTCTCCCAGACCAAATCGTCTTCAACTATATCGCTAACTCTACTGTAATAATTTTCTAACTTTTTTAATGTATCAGTACCAGAAATTTTTGCAAATTCTTTGCTTAATATATTTATTCATTTTAAAAATCGCCGTCAAGAAGTTTTATAATTACCAAATACGATTTTCTGTCTAACCTAATGAAGCGAATATCGTAAAACTTTGAATTCAATGTTAATAACAGTTCTACCAACCACAAAACAAATAAAAACGGTCAAGTGCAAGTTGAACTTGCACAATTAGTGTTCCGTACGTTGTACGTTTGTCTCCAATCTTGAAATTTTTGTTTTTTTTTTATATACCAGATAAATTATTAAAGGTAATGCACTCGTGATAATTTTCGTTCAATCTACACCCCGTGGAGAATATTTCAGAATTTTTTCAAAATTTTTTGATAAGTACTTTTCAAGATAAGCTGGGGGACAGCGATTTTTCGCGATTTTTTTAAAAATAATACAAAGAAAAGTGTGCGCAAGTATTACATTATATATATATTTTTTACTCGTGTTTTCACAAGCTTTCATTTGACACTACACTCGATTACCTAGTAAAAAAATTTTTTTTTTCACTTCCGATTTCACCCCCCAAAACTAACTCCTTAAGTCAAAATTTGACTTTCAAAAACTACACGGCTTTGATGAGGCCATCAATTCCTATATTATTACCAAATTTCAACTTTCTATGACAAATAGTTTCGGAGAAAATCGGGTGTGACAGACAGACAGACACCGAAGTGAGCTTATAAGTGTTCCATACGGAACACTAAAAACTAACATGGGGTGAAAAGTCCCGAAACTTTCCGAGAGGTGGCAGCACAAACAAAAAACCGATACGATTTTCAATTACTGCCAACTCTCAGAAGATTCGTGTAAAACTTTCATGACATCTTGTCTATTAGTTAGCAAGTTACAGCTATTTAAGTAACGCTACTTTTGTTATTTGCAAAAAAATGGAACAGAAAAAATTTTGTGAGGAATGTTATAGCACATCTGCACCCTCGAAAGCAACTATATGTGGATACTTTAGTGAACTTAAATTCCAAATGAGGTAGTCACTCAAAATTGACCACATTGTTCTGAATGATCACAAAGTGACAGAGATAGCTGATATCGTAAAGATATCAAGCGTGAGGCATATTTCGCATGAATATATATTCTCACAATACAAGCACGGGAAAAATTAAAAAAACCGTAAATCTCCCGGCGAAAACCATATAGCTAATGAACTACTAAAATATGGGGGAAACTCTCTGGTTAAGCAACTCCAGACACTTATACAGAAGATTATAAGATCGAATAGAATCCCAGATGAATGGAGAATAGCGACAGATATACTAATGCACAAGAAGGGAGAAAAAGAAGATCCAAATAACTATAGAAGCATAAATCTACTAAACTGTACACTGAAATTAACAACAAAGATTATTACAACAAAAATACAACTGAAAGAAGAACAGCAAGGATTTAGAAGTGGATGCTCATGCACCTATGCCGTATTCATTGTGAGACAGATAAAAGAAAAATCCATTGAATAGAACAATCCAGCATACTTGGTCCTGACAGACTTAAAAAAAAGCTTTCCACAATGTGGAAATAGAAGACGTTATTCATCTATTATATAACAGAAACATCCCATTAAACCTAATTAAAACTATCGAGAATATATATAAAGACGATAAAGTAGTCGGAAGATTAGAAGAAGGAATGACAGAACCAATCAACTATGAATCTGGAATCAGGCAGGGAGACTCTGCTAAGTCTTCTTCTATTTAATATTGTCATGGATGAAATTATAAAGAATGTCAAAAGAAAGAACGTATATAGAATGGGTAACAGAGAACGTAAAATTATATGTTAAGTAGATGACGCGATAATAATGGCTGAGACCGAGAACGACCTGCAAAGGCTGCTATACGAATTCTACGTAGCAGCAAAACAATATAATATGTCAATCTCAATTTAAAAAAAACTAAGATAATCGTAATAGCAAAAGAGCCGATTAGGTACAAGCTGGTGGTGGAAGATAAACCAGCAGAACAGGTGATGGAGTTCGATTAACGATAAGAGGAAGAAAAGTCGAATGGGATCAACACAGAGGAAGAATGGCAAACAACAGGATAATACAGATAGCAAGAGACAACACAGCGAATGGAAGAAGATCAATGGGTCGTCCAAGAAAGAGATGAAGGGACGATCTATAGAGCAGAGAACAAAGGAAACAGGCAATAGTGTCTAGCTATAAGACGGAAGAAGAAGAAGCTAGAAAACAGCAACGTGTCGAAGATACAGAACGCTATTTGGCACTGTTTCGGCGTAATCCAAAGAAGCTTTTGCGTCAATTCGTAACAATGAACAAAACATGAATCAACTACTACACGCCTGAGTCCAACAGGCAGGCCGCAGAGTGGCTGAAACCGCATGAAAGTCGACCGAAATGTCCAAAAACACAGACATCAATTGCAAAGAGTTTGGCAAGTAATTTTTGGGATGTCATGAAATGATACTGATCAACTATCTTGAGAATTGGTGAACAATCACCAGAGACTACTAAGTTGGTTTATTAAAGCATTTGAATGGTGAAATCAGGAAAAAAAGGCCGCATTTATCGAAGGAAAAAGTATTGTGTCACCAAGATAATGCACCAGCTCTCAACTCCATAAAATCGAGAGTGAAATTGGACCAAACAGGCTATGAATTGCTTCCCCATCCCTCGTATTAACCAGATTTGGCTACCAGCAATTATTACCTCTTTCTAAATTTTGGAAAGGTGGCTCCAGAGAAAGAGATTTGAATCAAATGAAGAAATCGAATGAGAAACTGAGCTCGAGAAATCGTTCTATCTGAAAGGTAACTAAAGTTTGGAAGATCACTGAAATAAGTGTATCGCTTTTGAAGGAAACTATGTTGAAGAATAAAATCGATTTTTGGCAAAAATACTGTTTTTTTCTTCAAAAATCTTAGAACTTTTCACCCCAGGTAGTACTTTAATAGACAGGAATAATGCGCTTTTTTTTTAAACAAAAAAAATTAGGTCCCTTAATTTTTGAATACAGCAGTGCTGATCGACAATTTGGACCACAAAACGCTCCCAAACAGCAGAAGTATTAACGAAGAACCAGGTATATCAAGTTTAACATACCTTCACAGTTTTAAACCCACATTTCCCTACTTTTTTTTATCTTGACCCATTAGCGCATATAATCCGATATATCTGATGATTTAATTTGGCAATATTCTTGAAAGTACAATAAATTTTTGTGTCGAATTTTATTGCTTCTATTTCGTATCTACATATATTCAGAAATTATTTAAGAAATCAAATTCGACATACAAAATCCAACTGTTGAAGAAAAAAATTGACGCTACCTTCACCCCTGGAGAGTGAAAAGACCCTAAGAAATCAAATTTTTTTTATGGGTCTAGCACACGTGCTACAGGAGCGACACGTGTGCGGAGAAAGCGATTCACGTTGTTCTTGAATCGCTGTAGATTGTACTCGGTGGGAAACACAGTCCTAGGCAAATTATTCCAAAGGGATGATGTTCTCCATATAAAAGACTGCTTGAAAAGCGTTTTACGAGGAGTAACAAGCTGAACCTCATACGGATATGAAGAATTGGCGCGACGTGTACTTCTAACATGCACCGCTCTGGGAGGAATTAAGCGGGCCAGATCCTTCGAACACTTTCCATGAAAGTACTTGTAGAATAGGCTCAAGTCGCCAACCGTTCTTCGATGTTCCAGTGAATCAAGGCCGACGGTCAGTTCCGGGTCTCCAGACGAACAACTCTTCTCTGAATAGAAGCTACCAGCAATTATTACCTCTTTCTAAATTTTGGAAAGGTGGCTCCAGAGAAAGAGATTTGAATCAAATGAAGAAATCGAATGAGAAACTGAGCTCGAGAAATCGTTCTATCTGAAAGGTAACTAAAGTTTGCAAGATCACTGAAATAAGTGTATCGCTTTTGAAGGAAACTATGTTGAAGAATAAAATCGATGTGAATCAAGGCCGACGGTCAGTTCCGGGTCTCCAGACGAACAACTCTTCTCTGAATAGAATCCAACAAATGCAGTGTATGTTTGGGAGCGGAGCTCCAAACATGGGAGCAGTATTCCATAGTTGGTCGAATTTGAGCTTTGTAAAGAATTAACAGTTGTTGTGGAGGCTTTCTGGTTCGAAATAATATTCCCAACTTTTGAGAAGCTCTCCTTGCTATGCCTGCAACATGTTCATGCTAGGACATATTTGCTCCCAAATTAACGCCCAACAAATTGAGTGACGATGTTAGAGGAATGGAGTGCCCCGACATAACTATGTCGGGTTCAGCAACGTTAACTTTTTTAGAAAAAACTGCCGCCTGAGTTTTTGTAGCGTTAAATTCCACTTGGTTACTGTCACCCCAAGATAGAATTTCTTCCAGGTCTTTGTTAAGTTGAATGACTTCCTGCTGTCTGCGGATATTCGTCTGAGTAGCCGATGTCCGAGCGTTCAAAGTGAATGAAGAGATAAGTGTACTGTCATCTGCAAAGCTGTAGATTAGACTCTCGGTCTTTTCCAGCAGATCGTTAATGTAAATGAGAAAGAGGGTAGGAGACAGTATGGAGCCTTGAGGTACAACGGCGTTGATAGTGAAGGTGTTAGAAAGAAATCCGTCGACTGCCACTCGTAAAGAACGCTCTCTGAGGAAACATGAGAGCCACAAACAGAACTTTTCCGACATACCATAAGAACGTAGCTGAGCCAACAGCCCATCGTGCCAAACACGGTCGAATGCCTTGGATATGTCAAGAGCAACCGCTCGAGATTCTCCAAAGTGTTCAATTGCATTATTCCAAACATGTGTTGCATAAGTCAGAAGATCTCCTGTTGATCTATTTTTACGAAAGCCATATTGGTGATCGCTAATAATGTTGAATCCTTCGAGATATTTTAGAAGATGCTGATTGGTAGCCTTTTCCATGACTTTCGATATTATTGAAAGCAGTGCGATTGGTCGGTAGTTATTTGGCAAGGTCTTCTTGCCTTTTTTAGGTATCGGCTGAACTGTAGCACATTTCCAGCAGGAAGGAAATATTCTCTTTCTGTAGGATAGGTTGAAAAGTCTACAGAAAACTGGTGTTAGTTCCCTCGCACAGATTTTAAAAACTATGGCAGGTATTCCGTCAGCGCCAGAAGCCTTTTTGGTGTCTAGCTTCATCATTATTCTATAGTTGTAATATACGAGGGTAGACTGAAAAATCATTTTTTGTGCAAAAATAAAACTTTATTTCTCAACACAATCTCCACTGATCTCAATACATTTGGTCCAGCGAGATTCCAATTTTAATCCCCTGAGAAAAAAAAAATGTTTCGTACTCTGCATAATATCGTTTACAACATAGATCACGTCTTTATTCGACGGAAATTTCCTCTCCCATGCCAATTTTTGAGATTAGGAAACTAAAAAAATCACTTGGGTCGAATATGGAAAATAGAATGGATGGGTAGCTCAGCTCGTACACTTTGGTCATCGCAACGACCGATGTGTGAGTAGGCGCATTGTCCTCGTGAAGGGGCACTTTTTGTGCGCTAATCTGGTCACTCTGCTTCAACTCACTGTGCAAAAGGTCCAATAACGTTGCGTAATAAGAGTCGGTCACTGTTTTACAGTTTTCTGAATAGTCAATCATAATGATACCCTATGGATCCCAAAAAACAGTTGTCATCACTTTCCCTGCCGATAAAACTATTTGCGCTTTTTTTGGTGCACTTTTACTTTTGTCGACCCTCTGTTTTGACTGCAGTTTTTGTTTCCGGAGTGTAAGGGTGGATCCACGTTTCATCCACAGTCACAAAACGACTCCAGAAGTCCTGCGGATTACGCTGTAACTTTTCGAAACACTGTATTTTAATGTCCTTCCTCGTTTGTTTTTGGTGTGGAGTCCAACAAACTTGGCACTCATCTTGCACTCAGCTTTTTCATTTTTAGAACTTCATGCAGGATATTATGTACCAGTTCATAGGAGATGCCTACCATCTCAGTATTCCCACGAAGCTTAATGTGAAAAAACCTCAATCGGGCGCCCTTAATGTGCGGCATCTGCAGTGCTTGTACGGCCACATTTAAATTCATTCATCCAGTAATAAATGGTCTTGAGTGTTCATGCAAAGTCCCCATGAATTCCCTTCAGTGTAGTTTCTATCTGGGTTGTTTTAAATAAAAATGTTTTATCACGGTACCATACTCGATTTTATCTATTTCTACGAAACGTATATCATCAATCACTTACGATAGCTCCCAACAAACAACCACACATTGCATCTGTTTGACATTTTAAACACAACAGTTACAAGACTCACTCTTACCAGCAGTCACCCTGCTTAACCCGACCCAGCGCCAATGAGGCTGGGTCATATTAACCGGAGGCGATTTAAAAAGGACCTATTTCTTTTTACGCCGACCGTGCAATTTGAACGTTTGTGTAGCTGCAGATACAGCCTCCTTCTACCCGACCGCTGGTGAACTCAGTGCGACGCCGCCTGTGCAGCGAGATACACGTGCGTCAAGTCAAAACGGGTACCAGGTGTACAAGTATGAAATGCGGATTTCAGACAACAGATGGTGCACCAATGCAGTTTGTGCTATAAAGATTTGACACTGCGCCACTTTGTTGTGTCATCAATCCCAAGCGCAAAAACTCATGAGTAGCCCCAGGCGCACCATTCACATCGACCGCAAGACCTAATCGCTTTGGCAGAAAGATGATGCTCTGTGTTTGGTGGACCAGAGGGGCGTAATCCATTATGAACTGTTAAAACCTGGGGAAACGGTGAATACTAAACGTTATCCACAACAATTGACCGATTTGAACCGTTCGCTGCTTGAAAAAAGGCCAAAATACCGAAAGAGATAATACAAAGTCATTTTTCTTCATGACAATGCTCCATCACATACGGCAAAACCAGTTCGCGACACGTTGGAAGCACTCAGCTGGGAAGTTCTACCCCATGCGGCTTACTCACCAGACTTGGCTCCTTCCGATTACTACTTGTTTGCATCGATGGGTCACGCACTTGCTGAGCAGCGCTTTGGTTCGTACGAAGATGTGAAAAAATGGCTCGATGAATGGTTTGCAGCAAAAGGGGAAGATTTTTACTGGCGTGGTATTCACAAATTGCCCGAAAGATGGGAAAAATGTATAACAAACGATGGAGCATACTTTGAATAAAGCACTTTTTATCATTCTTCCGAATTTAACATGTTTTTCTAGAAAAAAAATCCGCATTCCATACTTGTACACCTGGTAAATAAGACCTAGCGTCATCGCTGGCGTAGTATTTTCGTTACTTACTTTCGTTTGTTTATTTAGTGTTTGTTGTTAATTCACCTTGTTCCTTTTTAGTTTTTTTGGTAAAAATGGCACTGAGAAACCACCCGGAGAAAATTTTGGCAGTGTTAGAAGAGTCAGAATCCAACGAAGAAGAATCAAATGCTTCTTCGGACGTCGACATTAAAGACCACTTATCCGAACGTAGTAACAGTAGCGAAATTGAACAACATGCAAGCGATACGAATACGGACTCGGATTCGTCAGACAATGTCGATCTTTTTACGAAATCAACTACATCGACAGTTTTTCAAAGGAAAGGATGGAACGATGTGGCAAAAAGCACCAGCACGACCGAATATACGTACAAGATCTGAAAATATAATATCTGAATCACTTGGTGTAAAATGTGTGACTCAAGGTGCCAAAACTGTATCAGAATGCTGGAACTTATTCATAACCCATGACGTGCTGTGTAACATTTAAACATATATCAATTCACATATACAAAATAGAAGAGCATCGTGTGTAGATTTGAGTAATCATAGATATATGGATGAAGTCAAAATAAGGGAATGGATTGATTGATTTCGTAGGTGAACTTACTGAGGAGCCTCTCCAAAGGATTCCAGAAACCCGCAAGAGATGTCAAATATGTCTGTCCAAAAAGGATAAGAAAACATCTCATACTTGTAATGCATGCCAAAATTATAAGTGCCCAGAACATTTGATTCCGTTCTGCAATAATTGCAGTAGTTCCATGTCTCTGAATGAGGAAATAGATAACTGATTTCTTATTATTTTTATGATAAGAAATTCGCGTGATCTCTCTTTTAGTATATAAGATTATTGATTCATGTTATTATTTAAAATACTTTACCAAAAATAAAATATCAAAGTTGTGTTTTCAAAGTTGATTTTGCATGTGTTTTTGAGAAAGCTAATAAAAGCACTGGTCAACACTAGTTATGCCACACGAACTTTGATAGCTAATACTGTTTTGGCTAACTACCCTCATTATTAAACTGCAGTTGTTTTGTTTCAATTAGCCTCAATTTTCTTGTGATACGGTAATACTTATAACTAGTACTACGGCAATAAAGGCAAAAGAACGTTCGCGAAGAAATAGTCATAAAACTATTTGTCTGTGATTTCATCAAAATATTGTGATTTATTAACTGCGTTAATATGTCGGGAAAGTGTAGTAACGATCCTAACTCTTATTGTTATGTTTGTGGTGAACTAACTTTCAAAAAACAAAGACGAAATTTCACAAAACTAGTCTCGGAGAGTTATCACCGGTATTTTGGTTTCGCTGTGGCCCATCAAGACAAATCTTGGGCCCCTTATACGAGGCATGTTTTTTAAGTAAGTACCGTTTTGGAATTAAAAAAAGACGTGCAAAGATATCGCTATAATTTTATTTTTACATGAAAGCCTGTACCTTAATCTACTTTTCTACATAATTTCCGTGAATATTGAGGCACTTGTCATAACGTGGCACCAGTTTTTGAATACCCTCCTCATAAAATTCTGCCGCCTGACTTGTTAACCACTGTATCACAAATGTTTTGACTTCGTTATCGTCTTGAAGACGCTGACCACCCAGGTGCTTCTTCAAGTGCAGGAACAAATGGTAGTCGCTGGGCGCCAGATCAGGGCTGTATGGAGGATGATCTAGAGTTTTCCCATTTAAAAGATTTGATGAGATCTTTGTCCGATTAGCCACATGTGGACGGGCATTGTCATGCAGCAAAACGATACCCTTACTCAACTTGCCACGTCTTTTGTTCTGGATTGCACGACGCAGATTGTTCAATGTCTCACAATAAGACGCTGCATTGATTGTCTCATTACGAGGCAGAAACTCCACTAGCAATACTCCTTTTCTGTCCCAAAAAACTGTGCACATGATTTTGCGGGCAGAAATTGTTTGCTTAAACTTCACTTTTTTGGGTGATGATGAATGTCGCCATTCCATGGATTGTTGTTTCGATTCTGGTGTGACGTAGGCCACCCATGTTTCGTCACCAGTAACAATTTGGTCTAAAAAATGTTCACCTTCATTGTGGTACCGCTCAAGGAAAGTCAATGCACTGCCTAAACGTTGGGTTTTGTGCAAATCCGTCAACATTTTTGGAACCCAACGTGAACACAATTTCCGGTAATTCAAGTTCTCGGTCACAATGCGATACAAAACACTACGAGAATATTGAGGAAAGCAGTCGCACAATGATGAAATTGTAAAGCGTCTGTTTTCTCTCACCTTTTCGTCCACTTTCTGCAACAAATCTTCATTAACGACCGAAGGACGCCCACTCCGTTCTTCATCATGCACATTTGTGCGGCCATCTTTAAATGCTCTCACCCATTTCCTTACCATTCCATCACTCATAATGTTTTGTCCGTAAACTTCACAGATCTCACGATGAATATCGATCGGTTTTTACGCCTTTAGCACTAAGAAATCGTATAACAGCCCGTACTTCACAATCGGCGGGACTCACGATTGTCGGAGGCATCTTAAACACTCAGTAAACAACGTATACAATGAAGAATCAGACTGTAATGGCGTCAGTGCGTAGACATGAGATGTAGGTTACCAGCGCGCATGCGCGGAACGCCGACCGTATCGCTGCGGCGGCGGAATCGCAAAACGGTACTTACTTAAAAAACATGCCTCGTATTTGTTGCATAACGTGTGTGAAGAAATTAACCGATTTGAAGAAAGGGTCCCGTCATATGCCGTTTGCTGTACCCATGATTTGGACCGAACCAAGAGATCACATTTTTGTCTTACTGACCGTAAATGGTATAAATTTCAAGAAAAAACACACAGTTATTTACTCTAATTTACCTTCAGCCATGAGACCAGTCCCTCATAGTGACAATTTGCCTATACTAGTTGCATCTGCGTCCGTTGAGATTGACGATACACAATCCTCCACTTCAAGCCAATGTGTTGATGAGGACAATGACTCTTGAGTTTGAAGAAATTCTAACCAAGCCACACTTGATAACTCAAGGAGACCTCAACGATTTGGTTCGCGATTTAAATTTGTCAAAAAAGCAGTCAGAACTATTAGGATCTGGATTAAAAGGATGGAATTTGCTACATCATTAAACTAAAATCAGCTATTTTCGAAATCGTGAACCCAAATATGTTGGCAGATTACTGCTGGACAATCAAAAGGGACCAACCAGGATCTAAATTTGCTAGAAAATCTTAGATCGTAACTTCATAATAAAACTTTTTTACATTTTGGTTTAGGAGGTCATTGTTTTTTGAAATTCTTGGCTAATAGATTTTTTTTAATGTTTGTTTTTACTGCCAACCACCTATTAAAGTCAAAAATATCATAAAAGTCCATGTGGCACGACAAAGTTACAATTTTGTTTACCAGTGAAGTTTGATTTATTGAATATATTGGTATTATCTTTATTTTACCACATATGCAAAGAACCCTTATTTAATAGATACATACTAAAATTAAGGCGTCTCCTTTAATTTTGTGAAAATTTGTCGATAAAATCTTGGTCATGTCCCGGTGTCATCATCCGCGTAATTATTTTCACGTCATTGGCGCTGGGTTAATAAAATTTGCCGTTTAATCCCCCTTGGTAAATAAAAAAATATAAAAAAAAGTACCTGTGCATCTGCATTTTGCAAAATCTTTAGTTCCTCCAAATTAGGCAAAGAAATGCTATTCTTCCTATCCATTGGAGGCATCATGCGTTTTCAGAGCGTCTGGATCATCTGAGCTTTCGTTATTTTCTGAATGTTCGTTGTTTTTATTTGCTCCAAACGTCATCTGCATATGGAATATTTTTGTAGATTTTCAACTGAAGGCCCTTCAACAACTATAACCGGCATATCTTCATCGCTATCGCCTAAATGTTTGTTTCCTTTTTTGAACATTTTACTTCTTTTCTTTATTTATTATCAGTAAGCAATATGTGGTTTGTTTTCTTTAATTCCATCAATTTAGCTAAAACAAATTAGATTTTAGAAACCGAAAATCTTGATGCACTAATGCATTTAATATTTTATTTTTT
>CM032452.1:123431204-123501415 GCA_019049505.1 Pachyrhynchus sulphureomaculatus | reverse complement strand
TGTCTCTCTGTCTGTCCATTAGGGCGTTTGTCACGCGAGAACCATTTATCCGATTTACCCGTCTTTTTTTAAATTCATACATATATTCTTTGGCCAGGTTATATAATAATAATAATAATAATCTATATCTATAATATATATAAAATGCAACGTGTCTCTGTCTGTCCGTTAGTGCGCTTATCCCTCGAGAACCACTTATCCGATTTGCGTGATTTTTTAAATTCATACATATGTTCTCTGACCAGGTTATAGATATATATTTTATTACATCTATAATATATATAAAATGCAACGTATCTCTGTCTGTCTGTCTGTCTGTTTGTTAGTGCGCTTATCACTGGAGAACCACTTACCGATTTTCATACTTTTTTTTTTAAAACATGCATATGTTCTCCGGCCAGATTATAGGCTATATTTTATTACGATAGGTAGCATAAGGAATAAGTAGTGACGATAATAGTTAATGAAATCGGAAAAAAGTTTGCCGCTAGCGCGTTCTCTTGCAATACACTGCCTAAACCACTAAATATGGAACAATATCATGTAGCGAAGGATATCTATAATATATATAAAATGCAACGTCTCTCTGTCTGTCCGTTTGTTCGCTTATCACTGGAGAACCTCTTATCCGATTTACGTGCTTTTTTTTTTAAACATGCTAAACGATTAAATATGGAACAATATCATGGAGCAAAGAATATCTATAATATATATAAAATGCAACGTCTCTCTGTCTGTCTGTTTGTCCGTTAGTGCGCTTATCACTGGAGAATCACTTATCCGATTTACGTGCTTTTTTTTAAACATACATATGTTCTCTGGCCAGGTTATAGGATATATTTTATTATGTTAGGTGACATAAGGAATAAGCAGTGACGATAATAGTGAATCAAATCGGAGAAAAGTTTGCCGCTAGCGCGTTCTCTTGCAATACACTGCCTAAAGCATTAAATATCATGTAGCAAAGAATATAATATATATAAAATGTAAGGTGTCTCTGTCTGTCTGTCTGTCCGTTAGTGCGCTTATCACTCGAGAAGCACTTATCTGATTTACGTGTTTTTATAAATTTATACATATATATAATTCGATGTAAGTCTAGATAATGGGAGATAAGGTGAGATAATGGGAGATAAGCAGAGATAAGTCTAGATAATGGGAGTTATGGTGAGATAATGGGAGATAAGGAGAAATATTTCGAGATAAGCCTAGATAATGGGAAATAACGTGAGATAAGGAGAAATAATGGGAGATAAGGAGAAATAATGGGAGATAAGGAGAAATAATGGGAGATGAGCAGAGATAAGCCTAGATAATGGAAATTATGTAGAGATAATGGGAGATAAAGAGAAATAATGGGAGATAAGTCGATATAAGCCTTGATAATGGGAAATTATAATGGGAGATAAGGAGAAATAATGGGAAATAAGCAGAGATAAGTCTAGATAATGGGAGTTATGGTGAGATAATGGGAGATAAGGAGAAATAGTGGGAGATAAGGAGAAACATTGCGAGATAAGCCTAGATAATGGGAAATAACGTGAGATAAGGAGAAATAATGGGAGATAAGTCGAGATAAGCCTTGATAATGGGATATAAGGTGAGACAATGGGAAATAATTATTATGGAAGATAAGGAGAAATAATGGGAGATAAGCAGAGATCAGTCTAGATAATGGGAGTTATGGTGAGATAATGGGAGATAAGGAGAAATAGTGGGAGATAAGGAGAAATATTGCGAGATAAGTCGAGATAGGCCTAGATAATGGGAAATAACGTGAGATAAGGAGAAATAATGGGAGATAAGGAGAAATAATGGGAGATGAGCAGAGATAAGCCTAGATAATGGAAATTATGTAGAGATAATGGGAGATAAGGAGAAACAATGGGAAATAAGTATAATGGGATATAAGGAGAAATAATGGGAGATAAGCAGAGATAAGTCTAGATAATGGGAGTTATGGTGAGATAATGGGAGGTAAGGAGAAATAGTGGGAAATAAGGAGAAATATTGCGAGATAAGTCGAGATAAGCCTAGATAATGAGAAATAACGTGAGATAAGGAGAAATAATGGGAGATAAGGAGAAATAATGGGAGATGAGCAGAGATAAGCCTAGATAATGGAAATTATGTAGAGATAATGGGAGATAAGGAGAAATATTGGGAGATAAGGGGAAATAATGGGAGATATTTTATTACGTTAGGTAACATAACGAGTAAGCAGTGACGATAGTAGTGAACTAAGTCCACGCGAGCGGAGCCGCGGGCCCGGCTAGTATATATATATATATATATATATATATATATATAAATAGATATATATATATATATATATATATATATATATATATATATAATAGATATATATATATATATATATATATATATATATATATATATATATATAAATAGATATATATATATATATATATATATATATATATATATATATATATATATATATATATATATATATATATATATATATATATATAGATAGATAGATATATATATATATATATATATATATATATATATATATATATATATATATATATATATATATATATATATATATATATATATATATATATATAGATAGAGATATATATATATATATATATATATATATATATATATATATATATATATATATATATATATATATGTGTGTGTAAGAAAGGTTACATCGAATAATTCCACTCTAGATAAGTCACAGAACTGACATGCAAAAAGATTTTTTTCATTTTAATTTTTTGATGAATAAAATTTTTTTCCCTGTACGTATATATATATATATATATATATATATATATATATATATATATATATATATATATATATATATATATATATATATATACATAGATATACATACATAATCCTTACTTTTGATAGTTTTCCACCAGCACAATTCTCTCCGCCAAACTTTAATGTTTTATCAGGCGTCATCTTGTAAAACAAACCCGTTGGCCATACCACTGATCAACAACAGTCATATCCACTCCTGCAGTTTCTCCTAGTATCTTACCCCCACTAATATTATGTCGCTATCGTTCAATCCAACTTCTAGAACAATTAAACTCGGTGTTCTTTATTTTCCTTCCAAATTTACCAGCTTTCTCTTGTAAACGGTAATAGGAACATGTTCATGTCGTTTTTGACTAAACCATTTAAGGAGTCCTTTATCGACTTGGTCATGTGTAGATTCTTACTTTTTACAACTAAAGTTTCTTTTATCATAGATTGATAAGATTTCTTGCCATACGGTAGAAACCGTAGATTTAGTTAAATTCAACTGTTTGCCAACATCACTTTGTTTAACTCCATTTTCATTTTTTTTTTTTTTTCGCACTGTACAATTGCTCCAATGCTTTTACGCCTTGTACATGGCACTCTACAGGACTGTTCATATTACAAGTTGCTTCAATAGCTGGTATCAAGCCCTGTAGAAATTCTAAAAAAAGTAATTTTACTACTACTTAAATATGAAAATCAAACATGAAAACTAATTTATTTTTTTATACACCTTATAAAGTATCTCTTCTAGAGATGGTCATTATTAAACACTAAGTAACATTTAAATTTCAGGGTCCCTTATCTCAAAGTTTTAGTTAAAAAAAGCATACGTCATTAATACATACCTAATAATGATAAAGTCACAGCACTTGAGCTTAAATAGTTTAATAAAAATTCTTTGGATTCGTCAAGTTTTTTTTTCTCGTGTTCGCCACGTTTCTCTTCAAAAAGTATTTGTCAGTTGGTACTGGCGAGCTCGTTCTTCTTTTAAAATGAAAAGAATAGATGGTTCTGAAAATCCTTGGTGGAATTTTGAAAATTAACTTAAAAAACGAAAATTAAAACGAAAATCGGCCAAGTAAAAGTTGTACTAACACAATTAATGTTCTCCATCGTGATTGCTGAAATATTCTATGAAATTTAGGCAAACATTCATTGTCAATATAAGAATTACCAGGAATATATAAAAAGATCTTTATAGTAAAGGTTTAAAACAAATATTTACTACCTAAATATTTGTTTAATTATAAACAAATAAATTATCTCGGTACCTATCCGTTGGTCACCAGTGTGTGTACTGAACAGTCATCATGGAAATTTATTTTATAAGTAATTGGCTAAATGCTTAAAACAGTAACGTACTGAAAAGTACACGAGTATGTTACTGATTGCACTGAATACGTATTGATATTTCGTAGCTCTTAATCGCGGTTAAATTCACAACTTTCCACGAAAAAATCTCCACCATACTGTCAAGTCAAATATATTTTTTTTTTATATGAAAAGATTATCAAACGTAAAGCACTCGTAATAATTTTCGCTCAATCTACACTTTCCACTATTCCAGAATTTTATCGGAGTACTCCTAAAGATAGGGTGGGGGGACAGCTATTTTTGGAAATATTTTTAAAATAATGTAGAGAAAAGTTTGCGCGAGTATTACATCATATATATTTTTGAACTCGTGTTTTCACAAGCTTTCATTTGACACCCCACCCGACGACCTTGCAGAAATTTTTTTTACTTCCAAGTTCACCCCCCAAAACTAACCCCTTAAGTCAAAATTTAACTTTCAAAACTACACAGCTCTGATTAGGGTATTAATTTCTGTATTTGTGACAAATTTCAACTATCTATGTCAAATAGTTTCATAGAAAAATACGATGTGACAGGCGGGCGGACAGACAAAGTAATCCCATAAGTATTCTGTACAGAACACTAAAAAAGCAAGATAAATACCCCAATACCTAGTAAGTAAATTACCAACCTATTTTAAGACATTTTCTATACTTTCTTTCACCAAACTACACTTACCTTAAAGAACTAGCTAAAACATGCTGTTCCCCACCATCTTCCTTCCTCTGACCCGCGTCCGGATTAGAGATGGGGCTCTTGACTAATGCCTGACACGAACCGTCTACTTTTGCTCCACAGTCGCAGAAAAAGTTGCCATATTTGGCATAACTTATGTCGTGGCCTTTGTGACAAACTCGCGCACAGATGGAACAAACTCCGACGCCGTCAAGCATTCGACAAGTATGACAATGATACCTAAAAAGTTTAATAATATAAGAGGCAATACCATCATGGTATCCAAAGTGGGTCGTAGTACAAAAGTATAGATAATCATTATGGTTTTTTAGAGTATTGCATGAAAGTAGAGTAACGTAAACTCTTGTAACTGACTGTTTAATAATTGTCCTTACCCATTTAAATTTTAAATGACGATTGATTTGACGCAAAACAATTTTATGAATGACATATTCGTCTTAAATATGAAACGTCTATGCGTAACTAACGAATATTAAAGAAAATAATTCTCGACAGGAAGAAAATGCCCTACTTTGCTAATCATAACGTCAAGTAAATGCACACTAACTAAACTTAAAAAATCAGGCTCTAAACCTTAACCTCCGACACCGTCATACTGCTCTGGTAGCTGCAGAGGAGTAAAACAAAGCTCCGGCAACTTCCGAGACTTCATTAACAGTAACTTGTCAAGCTTGAAAACAATATAAGATATGTAGGTAATTTGGGCTAGGGCTGAGCTTGTGAAATTTATAACAGGGCATATCGTGTTTGTCTTTTAAAGTAAACGGTTTACGTTTTTGTGTACTCATTTTAAAATAAAAATTTAACATACTTAACATAACACAATAAGCGAATTGAAAATAATACTGCTCGAAGTAGAGACACGGCGGAAACAAGTAGAATAGGGATTCCCAGCGAGTTTCGGTGAATTTCCTAGATCAAGTCGCGCGACGACCCTCGAGCACAGGGTGTGGCAAGTTCGTTATAAACGGACACAAAATATCCAAATTTGGTTCGCTTTATCCGAATGTTTGTTATAACCGGGTTCGTTATAATCGATAAAAACTTGAACTGGTCTTATAGAAGTTTTTTCCTGCATTATAAAATATTCGTTCGTTTTAACCGGAAATTTGCTATAAATGGGTTCGTTATAAGTAGACTTCACTATATATATATATATATATATATATATATATATATATATATATATATATATATATATATATATATATATATATATATATATCTACCGACCTCGGGTCGGTTTTTCAAAAATTGCAAGCATCTTTGGCGTATCCCAGGATACACTACATTGGAGGTAGTGTCTGCTGGTGTCCCTTTGTATATATATATGTGTGTGTGTGTGTGTGTGTGTACTACAGAAGCGACGCGTGTGCGGAAAAAAGCGATTTAAGTTCGTCTTGCAGATGTATACAGTCACAATCAAAACCAAAATGACCTGTAACCAAAGCCGAGATCTAAATTCCTAAACAATGCGACAACTTTTATACTATTTATTTTATACAGGTAATAAAAATGTTATCTTTTATTACATCAGGTTGTTTAAACATTTTTAAGTCTATTGTGGTTTAGAATAGCTGAGATTAAGGGATAATAGTGAAACCCCGTTTTGTAAACAAGCAGCCAAACAAAGAATAATAAAAGCAGGAAATTCATATAGTTCGAATCTTTTGATTATTATTACACGTATATCAGATTCTGAACCCATCGATCGTTTTTGTAGATTTTTGGTAAATGCTTTATTTAGTGAAGTGTATGTACTTCGTATATATGTGCTAGAAAATATTTGGTGGTGGTTTCTTAAAGAGCTAAGTATCTAAAAACATATATAAACTGACATAATGTCGTGGCCCTATGAATTATAGAAAATAAGGATTATGGTAAACACCTTTTTGCTCATTTTTTAAGATCCCTAGGGTACGAAGGAAGTATTTCTCGTTTTAAATGATGTTGCCGTGTACCTATCGCCGCGACAACTTCTGAACAAATTGAAATCGTTATGTTAGGGACAAAATAACTTTGTATGATTATACATTCAAATTTTTGTTTGGCAAACTAGACTATTTTTACGCCTAATTTATCATTATATAACGATGTTTTTTAAAATTATCTACCAAGCTGTGAAAAAAAACAGACAAAGCCTAAAAAAATTGTTGAGTTTGGAAATCCACCGGCGGAAACTTGTTTCATTTGCAAACTTTCGTGCACAATCTTTAAAACTCTATTTTTATCGGTCACTCCATTTCCTTTAATAAGCCCTGGGATTTTTTTTCGTCAATCTGACAGCAGGGCCGGCTCTAGCTTTTTTTGCGGCCATATGCAAACTCAAATAATGCCGCCGCACCCAAGCTTAAAGAAAATAATATAATAAACATATAACTGAATTAAGACAATAATACTAATACAGATTTACGCAAAATTGTTTTATTGAAAAACAAAGTTAACATTTTTAACGAGCTAACGACAAGGAACTTACAAACTAAACCTAGTACCTACTATTTTCAAAGATAATTTAAATATACTTTTGAAATAATGAACAAAACTGGTACAATAATATACAAAGTCTAAACCTAAATTAAAACAATTTTTTTGGAAGTTTCATTTCTGCTAAATCGCGAATAATTTCTTTCAGATCTACTTTATTACTCAATTCGTGTTCAATGGCCAACATTGCTAATCCATTAAGACTATCAGATAGCCTTTTTCTTCCGTCAGACATTCTAAAACAAAACAATCTATTTAAGTATCTGATACCGTAAAACGACAAAGGCATGATTCAAAGCTTAAAAATCGTCCCAACAGAGGGCGGAACCTAACTATAAAATTTACATTTAACAATAACGAATTTATTAGTACATGTACAAGGTATGATTAGCGTAGAAAAATTACAAGTATAAAATTGATACCTTTTAGCAAAATGAAATCGCTACTTTCCACATCCACTACACTTGTAACTAACTGACTCAAACTGTATCACCACCACAACCGGACGTTGATGCATAAATAAAGCATTGTTTTAAATCTGACTCTCTCTTATACCAGGTGTACAAGTATAAAATGCGAATTTCAGACAATAGATGGTGCACCAATCTAGTTTGTGTTATAAAGATTTGACACTGCGCCATTTTGTTGTGTCATCAACGAGTGATAAATTGGAAAAGTGTGTGCATAGTGTTGTGTTGTTTTGTTCAATATGTCGAAATTTTTACCGAACAAAGAGCATTCGCGGACAGCATTAATTTTTTATTTTCATTTGAAGAAAACTGCTGTTGAATCATACCGATTACTTCGACAAGCTTATGGTGAACATGTTCCATCGCAAGATACGTGTGAAACATGGTTTCGGCGTTTCAAAAATGGTGACTTCGATGTTGCAGACAAGGAACTTGGAAAACCGCCAAAAGAATACGAAGATGTGGAATTGCAAGCATTGTTGAACGAAGATGAATCGCAAACACAAAAAAAGGAAACTCGCCGAGCAATTGGGCGTTAGTCAACAAGCTGTTTCCAATCGGCTACGAGAGATGGGAAAGATTCAGAAGACCAGTAGATGGGTACCACATGAGTTGAACGACAGGCAAATGGAAAAGCGCAAAAACAAGTGTGACATTTTGCTCGCTCGGTACAAAAGGAAGTCGTTTTTGCATCACAGGGGATGAAAAGTGGATTTATTTTGAGAATCCCAAGCACAAGAAATCATGGGTAGACCCAGGCGCACCATCCACATCGACCGCAAAACCGAATCGCTTTGGCAGAAAGACGATGTTCTGTGTTCGGTGGGACCAGAGGGGCGTGGTTGGTTCGTACGAAGATGTGAAAAATGGCTCGATGAATGGTTCGCAGCAAAAGGGGAAGATTTTTACTGGCGTGGTCTTCACAAATTGCCCGAAAGATGGGAAAAATGTACAACAAGAGATGGAGCATACTTTGAATAAAGCACTTTTTATCATTCTTCCGAATTTTTAGAAAAAAAATCCGCATTTCATACTTGCACACCTGGTACGTGAGTGGAAAAAGCTTGTTGAATCTTGTCTGCGGGGGCCGGGCGGGCGCATCTCACAATTTACATATAGAAATACCCAGAACTTCGGGGTATTTCTATAGACAGGAATAGACAGGCTTCTGGCAGAAGCCTGCCTATTCCTGTTATATTTGATTTTATTAATCATTTATTTTTTAGATTCAAGTAATCGAAATATATTTTTGTGGGTTGGAATTATTTTTTTGCGCTCTGATAGTTCAGGCAGTTGCCTACCTTGCCTACCGCCTAAAGCCAGCCCTGCTGACAGCAGCAAATCCTCAACATATAGCCTGATATTTTTCTCAGTTATGCTTCAACCGATCTTCTTAATCTGGGGTTAATTGAGTCTCAGCCCCATCGAAAGCGACAGTAATTTGGCAACAAAGTAAATTTGTTTTGTATGATGTCATTTTCATAGTTAGAGTGACAACTTAAGAAAACACCCTCGTAATATAATCAGAAATGACTCAAAAAAAAAGAGAGCTGTAGCTAACGGCCATCAAATTTCATACGGCCAGCACTCAGTACACGGTCTCTCCAAAAAATTTCCAGTCTGCCTTAGTAATAAAAAAAAAAGGCCAAGTGCAAGTCGGACATGCGCAGTTAGTGTTCCGTACGTTGATTGCTTTTGAAATAAAAATGTGGAGAATATTCTAGAATTTTTTCAAAATTTTTTGATCAGTACTTTTCGAGATAAGGGGGGACAGCGATTATTCGTAATTTTTTAAAAAATAATACAAAGAAAATTGTGCGCATGTATTACATTATATATATTTTTGAACTCGTGTTTTCACAAGCTTCCATTTGACCCCCCACTCGATGACCCGGTAAAATTTTTTTTTCACTTCCGATTTCACCCCCGCCGAAAACTAACCCCTTAAGTCAAAATTTGACTTTCAAAACTACACGGCTCTGATGAGACCATCAATTCCTATATTAGTGAAAAATTGCAACTTTCTATGTCAAATAGTTTCGAAAAAAATCGAGTGTGATGGACAGACAGACATCGAAGTGATCTTATAAGTGTTCCGTACGGAACACTGAGAATAAAATAATTAAAAGTGAACATTTTTATTACTTCAAATGTTCTACATAGTTCCTTCCGACCTCAACACAACTTTCAAAACGTTCATAAAACCATGCGAAAATGTTAAAAAAAATCTCCTTTAGAGGTTACGTTTAACTGGCCCGTCACGGTATCTTTAATGTCATAGTGTTGACATTTCATGTGGAACGTAATTTTTGGAAAGTCACAAGGGGCTAGATCAGGCGAATAAGGAGGGTGGTGGAATACAGACATTTGTTTTCGCGCCAAAAAACTGCACTGCAATCCCAGCCGTGTGAGCGCGCGCCAAAATCGCTGCATGAAACCCACGTAGTACCTGACGTTTTCTGTAGTGCGCTCAGGAACAAATTCTTTGTGGATAATACCTTGAGCGTCAAAAAATGCGACGAGTATTGTCTTTGTTCGTGACTTTGTCAGTCGCACTTTCTTTTGTCTCGACGAACCACTACCGAGCCATTGTACAGTTTGCTGTTTTGTGGTAGGCTCGTATTGGTAATATTGGTAACTCCCCCCTCTCATCAGCCGCGCTTATTTTCAGCAGAAAAGCATCGTGCGCATTTTCATTTCGATGAAGTTTCCGCTGGTGTCCACCCGTTGCTATTTTTGTTCGGGTTAAGCTTTCCTGCCATCAATCTGCACGAAAGATGACGGTCGGTTTGCAGAAGATGACAAATTTTCACAACGGTTGCATCGGCCGAATTTGTGCTGGGACGCCCTATCCTTCCTTAAAGCGTTTTTAAACCATTCAAACACTTGTGAACGCAGTAAACAATTACTACTGTAAGCTTTTTTCAAAGACTAAAATGTCTCCGAAGCAGTTTTACTTAGTATCACATGAAATTTGAACACTCTCGGGTTCGGACGTCTACTACTCGGCACTAACTGATCACAATTGGCTGGTTGAATGCAGATGTGTTGTTTACAGAGGTGAGTTCAAGCTTTTACTATTGTTACGGAGATGGCGCTGCTGAAAGGCCGGGGAAAAAATCAGCTCGGGAACTTTTTGGACAGACGGTGTACGTTTAGGAAAATATTATTTGTAAATTTGTTTAAATTTTTGTAACAATCAGCATTAATTAATTGTTGTAGCAAGGTAAAATTAACAATTTTCTATACGGCTATTGTTATAAATACGTACTTGCATACACACACTTATAGATAATTTGTAAATTTAGAAAATTATCAACGCATATATTTTAAAATTTACATTAATCCTGTTAATTAAATTTTGAGATCATATGATACGTGGGAAGTCCTTTTTATTTCGTTAAGGAAATTATAGTTTTGTGAGAAATTTAACTGTTTGGTATTCTTTAGTTTGTACCAGAGAACAGTCGGAAGATTTATTTTATTGTGATAAAGTTGTGAATCAAATCAGCAAGTTGTGAAATATAGTGATAAATGACAGATTGTGGCTAAAAATTTGCATGATTTTGCATTTCGTCGAAGAGTTTACTCAAGTTTTTGTGGTAATTTGAGAAAATTCTAAGGAAACATTATACCTAGGTGAGTTTTTGCTTCTACTTTGCAAGTACAGTGAAGTCCGTTTATAACGAACTTCAAAAAATCACTAAAAATGGTTCGCTATATCCGAAGGTCGTTACGAACAGTAAACAAAATCTAATATCATTTTTCACTACTTTTTTATTTAGATTAAGCGCTAATACTTAGAAAAATGAATAATAATAATTATTAAATTAAAAGAAAAGTTCAAAGGAAAATAAAACAAGTCACACTAAAGTTATTATTACGTATGTTGTTGGTACATATACGAGTATAAACGAAAACATATTATTAAATACGTAGTTTATACAATAAAATCAGTAAATTTCGCTTGTACAATTTTACTTGAAAAAGGAATAGTGTTTATATAATGGTCAAGGTCACAAAAACTACTCCATATATGTCAGGAACTTCACGAAATTCCAAAAAATTGCGAGTTTCAGTCATTTTCTTAATCATTTCTGAAATGGATGAAACATAAATATTATCTCCTTTTCCAAGCTCGTCTTCGTCGTCATTATCGCTTAAAATCTTTCCAGAAGTCACTGATGTTACAATTTGATCATCAGTTAATATTTCTCTCGTCATTAATTCATTACACAGCCCCACAAAAAAAAAGTGGGGTATACTTTTGAGGCGATATATCAGATCCGTAGTATTTTTGCCCGCTGATCACGAATCTGACGTCAGAATATCGCCATCACATCTCAATTTTTTTCTAATCTCAAAAAATAGGTAAAAATTAGTAAAAATTAAGAAAAATATACTCCTAAAAAAATTGATTCAAGCTTTTTCATGAATCCAAAGATGTATTAATATGTATTCGGACACGCTAAGCTAATACTCATCGGTTGGATTGAGGCATACAGTTCTGTTTTCTTTCTAACCTCAATAAATCAGACAGATATAGTGCTTCTCGAATGCAAAAACGAATTCAAATTAAAATTCAACCGATCCTTACCAAATTTGGTACACGGGGATTTTTTGGGTCGCTGATCACGAATCTGAGGTTGGATTTGCAAAATTCAAGATGGCAGATGTTTTCGCGCCATTTTCAACGCCGAGAAAATTCATCGGTCGATTTTTATTGTTCTACCTGCATCCAGGGCACCTCCACGTGGTGACGGTGGGCAACGGTGTTACTCCACTAGTCGGCAGAGTCCCTGGATAACCGCTTAGATGCCGCCATGGCAGGTAGAAGAAAGACAATTACGATGCAGGGACTCGGAAACCCAGTATCGGCGGTTGGTCAGAGTGGGAAAGCGGGCCCGCAGCCGTCGTCATCCAGCGACCGTAGCTCTTCATGTGTGGGTGACTTGGCTCATGTAGAGTATAATGCTACAAGAAAACGGTCTCACGGTACAAGGCCTTTTCATAAGTGCGATAAAAACAGTGATTCATTTTGTTATATTTGCTGTCAACACGTATTGAGTAAAATGGGGTCACCGATAACGGATAAGATTAAAACCTTATATACGGATTGTTTTAACATTGAAATACAGCACCAGGATACAGATTGGGTTCCCCACATCATTTGCAGTTCTTGCAAAATAATGTTGTACATCAATAAGAAGGCGATTAAATATTCCAGACCAGCAATATGGAATAGACCATACAGTGAAAATGATTGCTACTTTTGTATGAATGTTGTATCTAGGCATAACCGAAAAAATAAAAGCACTATTACTTATAACGATGTTTCGACAGTAACAAGACCAACTAAACTAATTCCGCCTCCTGAACCACTTGATGCTGATGTTATGGAAACAAATGATTTCACCTTATCAGTTTATGCCGAAAATATTGAGACTGTCGAAAAAGATTCAAACACTGTTACTAATGAATGTTCTAGTGACAACCTATCATATACTAGTGACACAGATAAAGAATTTCTACCATACAACCGTAAACCATAACCAATACTCGTATCACAGTCAGAACTTAGTGATCTAGTCAGAGATTTAGGCTTATCCAAAGATGGTTCAGAGCATCTTGCTTCCTTTTTAAAGAAAAGACATTTACTTAAGCCAGAAGCTACGATTTCTTATTATAGAAACAGAGATGAAGAATTTCGAAAATATTTCACAATGGACGAGGAATTGTCACTTTCATATTGTACCGATGTAAAAGGTCTAATGGATGAATTTCAAAATAACTCATACGATCCTGAAGAATGGAGACTGTTCATTGATTCTTCTAAACGGAGCATTAAGGCAGTTTTGCTGCATAATACCAACGTTTACGCTCTCATTCCGATTGCTCATTCCACAGTTATGGAAGAGCAATATGAAAAAATGAAGCAGCTTTTGATAAAAATAAAATATGCTGATCATAACTGGAAAATTTGTGGAGATCTGAAAATTGTAACAATATTGCTTGGCCAACAGTCAGGGTTTACACTTTATCCCTGTTATAAATGTCTGTGGAATAGCAGAGACAGGGAACGTCATTATAAGAAAAAAAATTTGGCCAACAAGAGAATCGTTCACTCCTGGTGAAAAAATGTATTGTGGTGGAACCATTGGTTGATTCAGGAAAAGTTCTTATTCCCCCGCTTCACATTAAGCTTGGACTTATGAAGCAACTCACGAGAGCATTAGATACAAACGGCCCATGTTTCAAATATTTGCATAAAAAATTTCCGAAATTTTCTGAAGCTAAAATTAAGGCAGGCGTATTTGACGGGCCACAAATAAGAAAATTGTTTCAAGATTCATTATTTGTTACTAAAATGAATAAAGTTGAAAACGCTGCTTGGCTTAGTTTTAAAGAAGTCGCAACAAACTTTTTGGGAAATAATAAAAGTCCTAAGTACAAAGAAATAGTCGAGAAAATGGTAAAAAATTTTCAAACATTAGGTTGCTTAATGAATCTAAAATTACATTTCCTGGACTCCCACATCGATGATTTCCCAGATAATCTTGGTGACTACAGTGAGGAGCAAGGGGAACGTTTTCACCAAGATCTGAAAATCATAGAAAATCGGTATCAAGGACGATGGGATGACCATATGCTAGCGGATATTGCTGGTCGCTAAAAAGAGAAACAAGTCCTCAAAAGCGTTTGGGCAGAAAACCCCTGAATAGGTCATTCGCGGAAAAAAGAACAAGATACAGCCAAAAAAAGGAAAGTTAGGCGCGGGTCTAACCTTCGCAATTCTAGGGCTTAAGGGTCTACTATTTGAGAGTATATGGTTTAAAAGTCCTGGTTTTCAAAAATTTTGTCCGCCATCTTGGATCCGCCATTTTGAATTTTGCAAATCCGACCTCAGATTCATGATCAGCAACCCAAAAAACCCCCGTGTACCAAATTTGGTAAGAATCGGTTGAATTTTAATTTGAATTCGTTTTTGCATTCGAGAAGCACTATATCTGTCTGATTTATTGAGGTTAGAAAGAAAACAGAACTGTATGGCTTAATCCAACCGATGAATATTAGCTTAGCGTGTCCGAATACATATTAATACATCTTTAGATTCATGAAAAAGCTTGAATCAATTTTTTAGGAGTATATTTTTCTTAATTTTTACTAATTTTTACCTATTTTTTGAGGTTAGAAAAAAAATGAGATGTGATGGCGATATTGTGACCTCCGATTCGTGATCAGCGGGCAAAAATACTACGGACCTGATATATCGCATCAAAAGTATACCCCACTTTTTTTTTGTGGGGCTGTGTTATCAGCACATACATATTCTTCAAAATTAAAATGATTAAACATCTTTTTAATCTCGATTTCCACTGTACTTTGTTGAATATCAGCATCGTAAACAAATTCTAGACAATCAGTAGTATCTTCTCGATATTTTTCAATCCATGAATCAACGGTAGCTCACCATCTGAGTCATATCTACATTCCTTCCTTAAAAATCCGCTATGCTTAAATAGTTTGCAATGGTTTCTCTACTGACTCTTTGCCAAGCCATATGGATAAAGTTTATAGCGTCCAAGAGAGTTACAGAAAAAATGTTACCTTTATCGCTCGTCTCTAACATTTTCATAAGTAAAATCTTTCTATAATGACATTTTTAAAAAATGTGTCACACCTTGATCCATAGGCTGGAGCTTTGCACTTGTGTTTGGAGGCATAAAAACCAGTTTTATTTGCTGTAGATCAACTTCAGGGTGCGCTGGACAGTTGTCAATCCAAAGGATAGAAAAAAGGCTTAAAAAATACTTTCGTATGCGTTCAACAATCTCCTATCAGATACATTTTTAATTAATCTTAGATTATCTAATGTATGATCAGCTTCAAGGGCATGTTCGGCAATGCTGCATTTTTCTGTTCTACTCTCTTTTACATGTGCAAAATATTCTTTAAATTGTGTTTTAATTGAGTTTGTCTAACATATTTTTTGTCGCAATCATTACAACTAATTTTATAAATTCCACTTTTCTCACAATTAGGAATGTCTTTGGGATTTCCTAAGAATTGTCTGATGACTTATAGACTAAGGTGAGGCCTACCTTATTAAATACCTTATTGAGTCCCCTGCTACATTTCTGATTATATGGTATGGAGACATACTTGGTCTTATTTGCTTCGCGTGTCAAAAAGGTGGAATTCTGAATATTTAACCTGAACTTATGTCTATTTATTAACGTCATGACGTCATAACCATTAATTTTAGTTATATTCTTTATACGGTTCCTTTCATTATTGAAATTTACTCTATTCAGAGGAAAAGTGACCAAACGATGAACTAAAAAATGTAAAGCGGCTAATTTGTGTTGTTTGCAATGAAATGAATCATTACGAATATATCTATCGCCTTGCCTGTACCATTAATTCCGCCTGAGTAATTCAGGTGTGAGGCTACGTATAAATAAGTAGATTTGTAGTTTAGCTTTAGTCAATCATCGCCCCTGATGAAGCTAACATGGTTAGCAAAACGTGCGTCGAGTGCAAAAATAAGGTGTTTGGTGTAGTGGTGATATATACTGAGTAGTGTTATTGTGCCAAAGATTCCACATTCCTAACATCGTCAAGAATAATAGCTGTAATTCCTCTGCAGTTTTTCTGTGTCTACTGAATCAGTGATATTGATGTTTTACCGATCACTTCGCCAGCTTCTTCAGAGCTTGTTCCGAGAACTGACTTGTTCGAAACACAATTTGGTGCTACCCTTTTACAGCAACTTATACACTGGTCTTTGTTATGAAGAGGCGGTCCTAAAATACCAATTCTATGACGCCAGTACGCACACATGATATAAACAAGTCCCTAGGTAAATCCTTAAACGCAATTAGAAGTTATAAAACAATAAAATTGCCGTACTAAACACAAATATCGTAAACGTTCTTTGCCAATATTTAATTACACATGCGATTAAAACTTTATTTTATACGCTTTAGATAAGAAAGGGCAGATAGTTTGGATTTTCCAAGGCTTAATTGTAGATTTGTGATACTAATAAAGGATTTGGTGTTATGAGTGAAGACTTATAAGTGTCAAAAACAACAATAAATTGGTTTAATATATACTTAAATTTAAACAAAATTACTTTATATACTAAAACAAATAACCATAGGAATGAACAGAAGCAAGGGGTGCCCCTCGCGACTAAACTAACTCTTGGTAAGTTTGTAAAAGATTATACTTATAAGCTTCAATTGACGTCTGTCAGTAACTTTTTCCTGTTACCTCAGCCGTCAGGAGTTTTGAGCTCTCAGTAAATGTTAACAGGCTGCATTTTGGCACTCCGGTAGTTTATTGGGCGTAGCATAGGATAAAAAAAGTTTCCTAAAGTTTAATGTACGCTAAGCCCACAAAATCCAAATAAAATAAAAAATTCGGTTTTTTCGGTAATATCTTCAAAACTAACTAATAGCACTACGTGCAAGAAGTGAAATAGTATAAAGATTTTTTTTCCAGATTTTTATAATTAGCGTGAGGATTTATTAAAAGCTAGGATTGATCCAATAAGTATAGCGCTCCAAACAGATTAATTTGAAAGTCTACGTGTACTGCTCGAAGATTAATCGACATTACTTTTGTTTTCAGAGTGTAAAAAAAATTAAAAGATAGCTTTTTGAAGAGGATACTTTCAGCTTTCCGATGATACTAAAAGTTTTTATTTTTGTTGCTTTATAATTTGTAAAACTTAAAACGAAATTTTTATTTGCGGGCATACTGTAAATTACAAACATTTAATAAAATAAATTGAAAAAAAAATCCTATATATCATTATTACATCTTAAGTTTCAATATAAGAATAATTAAAAATACCCACATTGTCTCTGTTATTTAACCACTCAAATTACCCTACAGGTTTTAATTTGGAAGTAATCGGAAAGCTTTTTTTTTTAATTATTCGTTTTTTCATGACCAATCGATCTATCGAGCTAGATTTTAGGTTTTTTTTTTCCACAGTTTTTCGGAATTTTCAGAAGAAGTAATAATTTTTATGAAAAAAAAACGGCGTTTTTTCGCGGGAAAATCACTCCATAGATCGTAATTTTCATTTAATCATGACACTTTTTTTTAAAAATATTCGTTTTTTTATTACCAATCGATCGGTCGAGCTGGATTTTTGATGTTTCTCTTCCGTGTTTTTCACAAAAACACGGGAGAAACCCGAAAACAACTTAAATGATATTGTTCCAATCTTCTGCCAGGTTACTTTATTCATCATCATCATCATCAGCTTATTCTGTTCACTGTTGGACGCAAGCCTCCCTCAAGTCTCGTCACCTTTTTTTGTTCTGAGCCGCTTGTACCCAATTTCCAGCCACTCTCTTCAAATCATCAATCCACTGACTTGGTGATCTACCTCTACTTCGGTCTACCTAGGTTTCGGATCTTCGTCGCCAATCTATAATTTTCTTTGTCCATCGTCCATCCTTAAATCTAGCAACATGCCCAGCCCAGTTCCATTCGTTGCACGACACATATTTTTTTTTGATGTTTTTCTTCGTCATTGTGAGAGTATCGGCTCCGTACGTAAGAACGGGGGGTATGCATCTATCAAATACTTTTCTTTTTAAACACATAGGAAGGTTAAACTTGAATACACAGGCCAGTTTGCTATATGCAGCCACAGAGAGACCTATTCTCCGCTGAATTTCATGTGTTTGGTTATCTTGTTCTATGCTGATTTCATGTCGCAGGTATTTATATTGGTGCACTGGCTCTATCTCTAAGATATTCAGTTTTATAGTGACGCTTAATATAAGATTTCTGTCTGTTATTAAGACAGTGTCGTCGGCGAAACAGAGGTGATTTAACTTTTCACCGTCAATGTCAAGTTCCATTCTTTCCTAGTTTATTGATTTTAGAATCCTTTCTAGAAGCTTAGGAGAGAGCGTATCACCCAGCCGCATTCCTCTTTCGATTCGAAATTTGCTGGTGAATTGGTTAGTTTGTATTTTAATATGAGCGGTGGCATTCTCATATAAGTATTAAATTACATTGGAATATCGATGATCAATACGACACTCGGTAAGCGCTTCAAGAAGTCTCTGGTGATTTACAGAATCAAAAGCCTTTTCGAAGTCCACAAATATGAGCATGCGGATTTTACCTGTAAGCAGATGGTCGTTTGTTTCATACTCCGAGAGGAAAGCTGCCTATTCTTTTGCTTGGAATAATTATTCTTTTGCTAGGAATAAAAGCAAATCTTTCATCCTATTTTGGATACCGGGTTTCTCTGGCTTAGCAGGCAATGACAAAGTTGACGCCCTAGCCAAAAATGCCAGCCTATTAGGCACCATAGTGCAGGATGAGAATCACCCTAGGGACTATATCAATTTCTTATCACATGAATTTAGAAAACTCTTTCAATTACAAAAGCCTCTGCTAAAAAACCTAATCCAAAGCCTCGGAATCGAACGGATATGCGAAGACGAAAACAGCAAAGAAGAAGGACAACGATATGTGGTACATGGAACATACAAGGTCTCTCCAGGAAAGTAAATGAAGTTGTAAATGAATTAGAAAATCTTCGAGTCGAAATTGCAGTACTGACGGAAACAAAGAAGAAAGGAAAAGGCTCCGAAAGTTGGGGGCATTACGATCATTTTTATAGTAGAGTGCCCAAAGAAGATAGAGCAAAACAAGGCGTATTCATACTAATACACAGAAAACTGAGGAAATTCATAACCACCTGGGAACCGATTAGTGAAAGAATCATAAAGATGAATCTCAAAATACTAGGTAATAACACAACCTTCCTGGGGGTATACGCTGTCAACGACGACGATCTGGCTAATAACAAGGATTCATTTTTTGAACAACTAAATGAGGAAATACGCAAAATTGGAACATCAAGAGAGATATTACTTTTGGGTGATCTAAATGGAAGAATAGGAAGGAAAGAACACGATAAAGTGGTAGGAAAATATGGCGAAGAAGTTACTAACGACAACGGAAGAAGAATTATAGAGATATGTGAACAAAACAACCTTACAATATTAAACGGACACTACCAGCATAGGGATATTCATAAATATACGTGGAGACAAACAACAAGAGATTTAAAAAGTATTATCGACTATATGATAATACGACAGAGATCTAGATTAAACTTCCTAGATGTAAGAGTCCAAAGAGGGGCTTCATGTGGCAGCGACCACTACTGGTGAAAGGAAAGATAACCTCACGAACAACACGGGAAAGCAAACTGGAAGATACAAGTACACAGCACACAACAAGTGAAACAAAAATAAGATATAATACAGACAGCTTACAAAATGAAAGTATCAGAAATCTATATAAGAGTAGACTGGACCAAAAGTACAACGGACGGGATTTGTTAATATAGAAGAAGAATATAAGTATAAAAAGGAATGCCTACACGCAGCCGCACTGGAAGCATTAGGGTACCAAGAGAAAAGGGAAAAACAGCAAAAACCATATTGGTGGGATGAAGAAATTAAATACGAAATTGAAGAAAAACGGAAAAACTATCACAAATACTTAAGTTCAAAGAGCACAAACGACAAAGTAAAATATCCGCACAATCCCAAGCTAGAGTACGCAAAATGATTAGTGACAAAAAAGAACAACCAATGGGAAAAGACATGCTCAAGACTCGACACTTACATAGGAGGAAGAAAAAGCACAGAAAGCTGGAGACTTCTTAAAAATATGAGAACAGAACGGAAAAGAGAAATCTTCTCACCAATAACACCAGAAAAATGGAACCAATATTTTACATTTATTGAATAACATTTTGAGATTGTTATTCTTGGAACTAATAATGATTATTACGATGTTTGCCGATGACCACAACTGTGATGTGGCACAATAGAGAAGTGGTACAGTTGGAATGTGAAATCAGTGGGGATATAGTGAAAATCATAGATTGGTGTCATTCAAATTATTTAACCCTGAATATTTCTAAAACTAACATTGTTTCGTTTAAAAAGTCAATTGAACGATATTTCACTTGATTCGTAAATTATTGAAGGCTTGACTTATAAAAAATTTTTGGGTTTGTTTATAGACACTAAATTGAGATACTCTACTCACATTTTGCAGCGTTATAAAAGGACTGCCAAGGGATGCTTTGCCTTGAGAGTAGGGTCTCGGGAATTCGATGTTTCTATAGCGAGAAATGTATACTTTGCTCTGATTGAATCGCACCTCCGTTATCGGGTTTCTGGGGTTCCTGCTCTAATCAATTACTGAATAAGGTCTTTATGCTACAAAAGCGAGCACTGCGTTATATAGCCCAATTAAGTTCTCGGCAATCGTGCAGGAATGTGTTTATTACTAAGAGAATTCTTGTATATTTTATTATTGAAACAGTCCCTGCCTTATACATAATAAGTTTGAGGGAGAGTTGGGCTTCTTGTGCGTCCATGACGCGTTCATCTTATGTGGCCTCACTACCCATACCCTCTTCAGCTATAATAAGGGACTCTATAATATGTATATATGAGTAAGAAAATATTCAACCACTTGCCTTGAACGACACAAAAATTTTAAATAATGACCGATTTAGGAGGGAAGTTCGGAGGCTCCTGATTGAGAAGGCCTACTATTCAGTTACGGAGTTTTTTGATGACACTCTTTGATTGCTGAGTGTGTGTATGGCGTGTAGGTGTATGTATCTTTTCTGTATTATGTTATTAGCATGTTCTTGTTTCTGCATTATTTTTGTACTGACTGATATTCTGATTGATGTAGTGACATTGTATTGTTTCTGCTATTTAATTTGAACTCATATGACTCATATTTTATTTTATTTTTATATTATATTTTTTATTTTTGTATTGATGTACATGTCTAACTCATACACTCCATGTTATTAGGTTAGATTAGATAGCTTTGTAGACAAAGGAACAATCTTTTTTTACAATAAAGCTTTATTTGATTTGATTTGATTTACTTAAGACACTTTTTACTGTCTCTATTAAACTCCATTATTCATTTGACCCGGAAGTTGTATAATGTTAGCTTCTCACGTGAAATTTGAAACATTTTGTTTCACCTCCTACAAGAAATTATGGTAATTGGTACTCCAATGTAACTAGTTTTATTTCATATGTATTTAGGTATGTTGTGTATATATATTAAGATAGATACCGACGACCATATTTGAACAAAATTAAAATTAATAAAAAAGTAAATAAAATTTTTAGCACTTTTTTACATAGATCATTTTCAGCTAGTTGCCAAATAACGAAGTATAATTAGTAACTATATTTTGGTTTAAACTGAAAGTATTCTAAAATATAATCATGTAAGTAAAAAATAAGCTATTGAAGTAAGTTTAATATACGAATTTATAAATGTTATTTACTTTGACTAGAAAACCGGCAATGTGCAAGTCGGACTTGTACAATCAGTGTCCCGTACCATGGGTGCTTTTAACAAAAATTGTTACGGGGTATTAAATGATCAGTGACTTCGCAAAACACATCCCAAATCAGTTTTAAAAAATTAGTATTTAGGATTCGGACACAAACTTGTTTGTGATGGTTAAAAAAACTTTCTATAACGTGAACTTCTAAATCATTAGGGAAATTTCCAAATACATTGTTTATCAAGGTTCTGTCTCTAGTAGAACTCTATCTTTCATAATTTGTATAAGCTCAATGCTATTCAAATAGGTGGATAGACTATTATTAAGGGGTAAGAAATATAATAAAAGCAGTCGAAAATGTATTTGATGTATCTTTTTAGTGTTCCGTCTGTCTGTCTGTCCGTCTGTCTGTCACACCCGATTTTCTCCGAAACTATTTGTCATAGAAAGTTGAAATTTGGTAATAATATAGGAATTGATGGCCTCATCAGAGCCGTGTAATTTTGAAAGTTAAATTTCGACTTAAGGGGTTAGTTTTGGGAGTGAAATCGGAAGTAAAAAAAAAAATTACTTGGTCATCGAGTGTGGTGTCAAATGAAAGCTTGTGAAAACACGAATAAAAAAAATATATATAATGTAATATTGGGGCTCACTTTTCTTTTTATTATTTTTAAAAAATTGCGAAAAATCGCTGTCCCCCTGCCTTATCTCGAAAAGTACCGATCAAAAAATTTTGAAAAAATTCTGGAATATTCTCCACGGGGTGTAGATTGAATGAAAATTATCACGGGTGCATTACCTTTAATAATTTATTTGGTATCTAAAAAAAAACAAAAATTTCAAGGTCATTAGTTTTCAATAAAGATTGGAAACAAACTTTGTTGAAAACTCATTTGGGGAGTGTTTTGTGAAGTCACTGATCATTTTGTACCACCATAACAAAATTTTGTATTTTAAAAGCAATCAACGTACGGAACCCTAATTGTGCAAGTTCAACTTGCACAATTAGTGTTAATTTAAAATTGCCTCTTTCAGAATCAAAGACGACAAGATACCTTTTATGCCAGGTCTGAATCGGGCGAAATGATTGCTCCCGCAGGTTTTAACCTACAACATAAAACTAAAAAATTTTCATTATAAATATATATCAAAACCTAGTGGATTACGTACGGATTTTGCGATAAGTTATAAACTTCCTTTTTTATAAACAAGTTTTCGTGAAATTTTTGAGTGGAAAATAAACATTTTTTTTTTCACATGTGCACCATTTTTCAAAAAAAAAACTATTGAAAACATGTTCGTACGTTATCCACTAGTTTTTGACGTATAGGGATTAATGAAATTTTTTGGATTCTTTGTTCTAGGTTGAAATCTACTGGAGCATCATCATTTCGCCCGTTTCAGGCCTCACATAAAAGGTGCCTTGTCGTCTTGGATTCTGAAGCGGCCAGCTTGAATTAAAAAGATTAAAAAAAATATTTTCGTACACTTAAATATTTGTTTAATAAAGTACTTCAAAAAAATTTTCGACTGCTTTTATTATACTCTTGAAAAAAATTCTCGAAATCGGCTGTTTTTTTCCTGGGACCTGGAGTGGCCTTACCCTTTAAAAAACGCATTTCAAAAAAAATTTTTTTTATGACAGATAAATTATCACTCGTGATAATTTTTATTCAATCTACACCTTATGGAGAATATTACTGTATCTTTTCGAAATTTTTTTTGTTAATACTTTTAAAGCTAGGGTGGGGGAACAGCGATTTTTGGTCTTTTTTTTTTTTAAATAATATACAAATTTGCTCGAGCATGACATCATATATATTTTTTGAACTTGTGTTTTCACAAGCTTTCATTTGACATCCGACTTGATAACCTTGAAAAAAAATTTTGTTCACTTCCGATTAAACCTCCCAAAACTAACCCCTTAAGTCAAAATTTAACCGTCAAAACTATACAGCTATGATTAGGCCATCAATTCCTATATTTGTGACAAATTTCAACTTTCTATGTCAAATAGGTTCGGAGAAAATCGGCTGTAACAGATAGACAGACAAACACCGACGTGATTCCGTTTTTAATGTTCCATACGGAACACTTAACACGTAGGTTGAAAAGTTTTTGGTCTAGCTACTTAAAACACATATTTTTTTACAAAATTCGACTTTATTCATCAACATAGTCTCCTTCAAAAACGATACAATCAGTCCTACGCTTTTCTAACATTTCTATACCTTTCTTGTAGAAGAATTCGTCTTTGCCTTCAAAATAGGCCTCAGTTTTAACGATAACATCTGCATTGGAGCCAAATCTCTTTACGCGAGCATTTTTTGAGGTCTGCGAATAGATAATAATCGCTGGGGGCCAAATCTGGAGAATACGGTGGATGAGGAAGCAATTCGAACTTCAATTCATGCAATTTTGCCACCGTAACCATTGACTTGTGACACGGTGCATTGTCTTGATGAAAGAGCACATTTTTCTTGTTCATTTGGGGCCATTTCTGCCTTCAAACGCACCAATAACTTTATATAATATTCGGTTTTGATGGTTTTTCCCTTCTCAGCATAGTCAATGAAAATTATTCCATGCGCATCCTAAAATACAGAGGCCAAAACCTTCCCAGCCGACTGTTGTGTCTTTGGTCGCTTCAGGCGGCTTTCACCGGCTGTTGTCTCCTGAGCTGATTGCCGATTTGATTCCGGTGTGTAGTGGTGGATCCATGTTTTAACCATTGTCACATCTAAATCCTTTTTATTGAGCTTAAACAGGTCTAAACAGCGCTCAGAATCATCAACACGTTGTTGTTTTTGGTCCACTGTGAGCAAACGCAGTACCCATTTTGAACAGAGCTTTCTCAAGCCCAAAAGTTCATGCAAAATATAGCCAACATGTTCTTTTGATATCTTTAGGGTATTAGCTACAGCATGCAATTTTACTTTACAGTCATCCAAAACAATTTTGTTGATTTTGTTGATGTTTTCCGGTGTAACCACCTCATTTGAGCAACCAGAGCGTTCAGCATCATTTGTGTCTGTAGGACCGCGTTTAAATTCAGCATACCAGTAAATCATGAGTGATTTTCCAGGAGCAGTGTCCCCGTAACAGTTATCAAGCCATTGCTTTGCTTGGACGGGATTTTTTCCCATCAAAAAACAGTGTTTAATTAACACACGAAATTTGATTTCTTCCATTGTTTTGAAAATATCAAAAGTAGCGTCACTAAAACCACTGTAACTTGTAAATAATCGTCGAAATGTCATGAAATTTTGACACGTATCGTTTGAAGTTTGGTACTTCCTAAAAATCATATGGATTTTTTGAAACGGGCGACATCTAAGTGTCAGACCAAAAACTTTTCAGCCTACATGTTATAAGATCACTTCGGTGTCTGTCCGTCCGTCTCTCTGTCATACCCGCTTTTCTGCGAAACTATTTAACATAGAAAATTGAAATTGGATACTAATACAGCAATTGATGGCCTCATCAGAGCCGTGCAGTTAGGGGTGGTGAAATCGGAAGTGAAAAAAAATTTTTTTTAGCTAGGTTATCGAGTAGGGTATCAAATGAAAACGTGTAAAAACACGAGTTCAAAAATATATATATATATATATATGTAATACTTGCGCACACTTTTGTATTTCTGTTTTATTATTTTTTAAAAATCGCGAAAAAATGGATGTCCCCGCCCTTTATCTCGAAAAATACTGATCAAAAAATTTTGAATATAGACTATTCTCCACAAGGTGTAGATTGAACGAAAATTATCACAAGTGGTATAGAAATAAAAACAAAAATTTCAAGGTCATCAGTTTTCAGTAGGTAAAGATTGGAAACAAACTTTGTTGAAAACTCATTTGGGGTGTGTTTTGTGAAATCACAGAGCATTTTATACTTCTGTAACAAAAATTCTTATTTTAAAAGCAGTCAACATACGGAACACTAATTGAGCAAGTTCAACTTGGTACGGAACACCAAAAATAAGTTACTTAAGTAAGTTTAATATTCAGATTTATGAACGATACTATAACTATTAATTACTTTGACTAAAAAATCAATGCCTAATCTTAAAATTAAACTCTTTAAAATTGTTATGTACTCTATATTCCTGACTGACGCACAATCTTGAACAAATTTACGTATTTTTTATTGGAATTCAATAAATAATAATATCCAGCATAAAAAGTAGTAAACTATTAATGACTTGATACAAACTTCAAGCAGTTAATATTTTATTTTTGGATTTAGTTCGTGGTCAGCAACGACTTATATTTTCGACGCAGGTAAAAAATTTCTGTAAAATAATAAAGATGATTGCAAACGTCCCAATGCTTCACCATAATTTCTTTCAAAAACCTAGTTGTTAAGTGCTATTTGGGTGGATTTCAGTTAATATTAAGAATAACCAAGAAGTTAAGCAAAAATAAAATATTAAATGCATTAGTGCATCAAGATTTTCGGTTTCTAAAATCTAATTTGTTTTAGCTAAATTGATGGAATTAAAGAAAACCAACCACAATATTGCTTACTGATAATAAATAAAGAAAAAGAAGTAAAATGTTCAAAAAAGGAAACAAACATTTAGGCGATAGCGATGAAGATATGCCGGTTATAGTTGTTGAAGGGCCTTCAGTTGAAAATCTACAAAATATTCCATACGCAGATGACGTTGTAGCGAGTAGAAACAACGGAAATCCAGAAAATAACGAAAGCTCAGATGATCCAGACGCTCTCAAACGCATGATGCCTCCAATGGATAGGAAGAATAGCATTTCTTTGCCTAATTTGGAGGAACTAAAGATTTTACAAAATGCAGATGCACAGGTATTTTATTTTATATTTTTTTATTTATTAAGGTGGATTAAACGGCAAATTTTGTTAAGGAGGATGATTGCTGGTAAGAGTGAGTCTTGTAACTGTTGTGTTTAAAGTGTCAGAGGTATGAATGTTTTTCTTTTCTCGGTATTCTTTTACGGGGGTATATATAATTACGGGGGATATAAATTTACTGAATAGTCAATTAGACGTAGCAAATTCTCTTTGTTCAAACTTTTTTAACATATAATAGACCCACATCTGTTCATCATATAAACATAAAATACCAAAAATCTGTTTTTAGTCTTAGTTAAGCGTTTGACAATGTAGTTGTACTACGAAATCGCGATAACGCAATTGTAAAATCTTTACAAATATATTTAGTGACAGTTAACAAACTAATTAAGTAGTTTTATTGTTAAAATGTACTGTCACAAAGTAACGGACCACTCAATCAACTCTTTAATAATATAGGAATTGATGGCCTCATCAGAGCCATGTAGTTTTGAGAGTTAAATTTTGACTTAAGGGGTTAGTTTTGGGGGTGAAATCGGAAGTGAAAAAAATTTTTTTTACTAGGTTATCGAGAGATATTCCAGACCAAAAACACACGAGGAAGGACATTCAAACACAGCGTAATCCGCAAGACTTCAGGCGTCGTTTTATGACTGTGGATGAAACGTGAATCCACCGTTACACTCCGTAAACAAAACTGCAGTCAAAACAGTGGGTCGAGGAAAGTTTTATCGGCGGGGGAAAGCGATGACAACTGTTTTTTTGAATCCACAGGGTAATAATTATGATTGACTATTCGAAAAACGGTAAAACAGTAACCGACTCTTATTACGCAACATCATATGACCCTTTGCACAGTGAGTTGAAGCAGAAGCGACCAGATTAGCGCACAAAAAGTGCTCCTTTACCAGGACAATGCGCCTACTCACACATCGGTCGTTGCAATGACTAAAGTGTACAAAATGAGTTCCCCATCCATTCTATTTCCCAGATTCGACCCAAGTGATTTTTTTTTAGTTTCCAAACCTCAAAAATTGGCATGGGAGAAGAAATTTCCGTCAAATAAAGAGGTGATCTATGTTGCAAACGAGTATTATGCAGAGTACGTACGTTTTTCTCAGGGGATTAAAATTGGAATCTCGCTGGATCAAATATATTGAGATCAGTGGAGATTATGTTGAGAAATAAATTTTTGTTTTTGCAAAAAAAATGACTTTTCAGTCCACCCTCGTATATTATAACTATAGAATAATTTTATTTCTTAGGGTCTTTTCACTCTCCAGGGGTGAAGGTAGCGTCAATTTTTTTCTTCAGCAGTTGGATTTTGTATGTCGAATTTGATTTCTTAAATAATTTTTGCATATATGTAGATACGAAATAGAAGCAATAAAATTCGACACAAAAATATATTGTACTTTAAAGAATATTGCCAAATTAAATCATCAGATATATCGGATTATATGCGGTAATGGGTCAAGATAAAAAAAAGTAGGGAAATGTGGGGTAAAACTGTGGAGGCGCGTTAAACTTGATATACCTGGTTCTTCGTTATTACTCCTACCGTTTGTGAGCGTTTTGTGGTCCAAATTGTCGATCAGTACTGCTGTATTCAAAAATTAAGGGACCTATTTATTTATTTTTTTTTTAAGCGCTTTATTCCTATCTATTAGAGTACTACCTGGGGTGAAAAATTCCAAGATTTTTGAAGAGAAAACAGTGTTTTTGCCAAAAAGCGATTTTATTCTTTAACATAGTTTCCTTCGAAAGCAATACACTTATTCTAGGGATCTTCCAAGATTTAGTTACCAGATAGAACGATTTCTCGAGTTAGTTTCCCATTCGACTTCTTCATTTGACCCAAATCTCTTTCTCTGGAGCCACCTTCCCAAAATTTGGAAAGAGGTAATAATTGCTGGTGGCCAGATCTGGTGAATACGAGGGATGAGGAAGCAATTCATAGCCTATTTGGTCCAATTTCACGTTCGATTTTATGGAGTTGAGAGCTGGCGCATTATCTTGGTGAAACAACCCTTTTTCCTTCGATAAATGCGGCCTTTTTTTCCTGATTTCACCATTCAAATGGTCTAATAAACCAACGTAGTAGTCTCCGGTGATTATTCACCCATTCTCAAGATAGTCGATCAGTATCATTTCATGGCATCCCAAAAATTACTTGCCAAACTCTTTGCAGTTGATGTCTGTGTTTTTGGACATTTCGGTCGACTTTCATGCGGTTTCAGCCACTCTGCGGCCTGCCTGTTGGACTCAGGCGTGTAGTAGTTGATTCATGTTTTGTTCATTATTACGAATCGACGCAAAAGCTCCATTGGATTACGCCGTATTCTCCAGATTTGGCCCCCAGCGATTATTATTTATTTGCTTATTGCTCGCGAGAAAGAGATTTGGCTCCAATAAAGAAGTTATCGCCGAAACTGAGGCCTATTTTGAAGGCAAAGACAAATCCTTCTACAAGGCGAGTGTGAACAGCTTCGGTAACGCCTCTTTTTAATAGAATTTTGCTAGTTATGGCTATGCAAAATATGCCTCACGTGTTCTGTTAATATCTTCACGATGACAGCTATCTCTCTGCGTACGGAACACTAACAAGATTTGATTTCCAGTTTTGCCACACATTCCCCTAACGATACTCCAGAGGTCAGATTACCAAAAAATCGGTTAACAACAAAAAGAAAATTTAAACAAAATCTTTTATAGTTATGTCCGACCACAGGATACTGGTCTTCAGTAGTTTCCCAACGCAACGTAAGCAAACAGGTTTATAAAGTAATTTCAAATAATTAATTACTAAAATTCATAATTAAGTTGCGATATAACAATTATTTTTTTAGTAGTCTAAGATAATTTGGAAACTTTGATGGATTATTTTATAATTACATCAGATTTTTTGTTGTGTGAGAAGTAAGATAAATAAAGTAAAATAACAGTTCTCTATAACAAACTTGTGTTTAAGTTAAGAAAATGAGTAGTTTGATATTTCTTTACGTTAAGTTACTTTAATGAACCACATTTGATTTAATTTGTGCTGAAAATTAGTTTAAAAAAATGAGCAGGATCGGATCAGCTAGCAGCAATAAAATTGTTCAGTGTTGCGTAAGTAATGTTACCTATAACTAGATTAGTTTAATTAGATTAAATCTCTTTGAGCCTGATCTAAATACAAATACAAATATTATAAAATATGTTATACAAGTCGATAGATAACATATATCGGGTGGCGCATAAGTAACGTTATGATTTATTTAATGAATAACTTTTTTCTTTCTGATTTTATTTAACGTTGGCGTTTATTAAAATTTAGAATATACAGTCCCTGGCCAAATTAATTAGACGCACTGCAAGATTTCATGTAAAATATTAATTACCGAGTGATATTGTACCGTTTTATTATTTTAAATTGATTTGTTTTTTATTTTTATATTATCCAATCAATTACCTATTTATTTGACATAAATAAAACAGCATTAATTTAGAAAAGCATAAGTTTATTAAGTTTTAAAGAAAAGTGAAATTAATGTTAGTAAAAGTCAATATTTAGTTGAGCCACCTTTAGCCGCTATCAAAGCTTTAATTCTGCGCGGCATGTTATCAATGCAAGATTGTACTGTCTCCTGCATTTGAGGATGATGATTCCACACATGAATAATCTTTTCTAGGAGCTGGGTTTTGTTGGTAATCACATCTTTAGCCACTTCTCTTTCATCAGCTCCCACACATTTTCAATGGGGTTCATATCAGGGCCAATCCAACAGAGGGATATTTGTTTCTGTCAAAAAAGCTTTAACAGACCGAGCAGTGTGGCAGGGAGCTCCATCTTGCATGAAAGTGAATGGTTCCCCATTTGGAAACCATTCTCTGAGCTGCGGAATCAACCGATTTTGTAATACTTCTTTGTACTGCTCTTGCCTCATTATTCCTTTGACGACGTACAGGCGTCCAGTGCCCTTGCCGCTGATGACTGACCAAATCATCACTTTGGTGGGATGTTTAACCGTCGGGACGACACAATCAGGATGAAAACTTTTCTCCATGACGAGGACGCACATACTGAGCTTTATTCTGCAAAATTTCGAATGTGCTTTCGGCACTGAAGCAGACCTGTCAAAAATAGGAAAAATATATAAAATTCCATGTTTATTTCCTTTATTTAACTGAAAATAATAATAACGTATCAATTATTGATTAAATTGCTGTATCTTACCGATCTCCAGAAGTCCACATCTTTATCTTGCCATTGTTTGGCCCACTTCAGGCGCTTTGCTTTCATTGCAGCTGTTAACTTGGGCTTCTTGGCGGGGCGACAGGCCTTAAAATCTAATTCTTTCAATTTTCTTCGAACAGTGCGCTCAGAAGCATTTACGCTAGCATCCTGGAGTTGTGATTTTATTACCTTTGTGGTAGCAAATCTGTTTTCTACACACAAATTTTCTTCAAACATCTGTCTGACCGTGGAGTGAAAATTGGTTTTCTACCGCATCTTTTCTTTCTTTTCGGGCTTAATTCCTTCCCTGACTCAATTTTCTTGTTTATGCGTCGTACACTAGCTTCAGAAACCTCCAATCTTCGTGATATTTCTCGGTTTGTAAATGTTTTCGCAATCACAAGGGCCTTCACTTCAGCTTTTTTACGTGGTGAAAGATCGCCTTTTCTACCCATAATGAAAATAGTCCAATTACTTTTTTAAAACACTGCATACAAAATAAACTAATAACTGAGTAGTATAAAACTGTTAAACAAACAATCACAGTCCATAAAGCCACAGAAACACGTCCGTACCTGACTCGATTCCGATCGCGACTGATACAGGTTTGTACTTGTTTACGTTCATGTATCACTTTGTCAACACAGTGTTGCCATATGTTAAAAATAAATACAAATATGTAGTCTACAACAATTCTTTTAAATAAAAATCAATAATATTGTAGTTTAAATATACCATTATTGCATAAAAACTCTTAAAAAACATAAAATTACTAAAAAAAATACAGTGCGTCTAATAATTTGGCCAGGGACTGTAGTTTGGAAATATGTTTTGAAGATAATATCTTTCAAATGGTGCCCATTGTTTGCTTCGACCTAACGTGCCCTTTCCAGAGCATTTCCCATAACTTTTCTTAGAATTTCAGGTCCCAGCGCCCTCACTTCTTCTCGGATATTCGCCTTAAGCTGTTGGATGGTTCTTGACTTATTGGCATATACCTTACTCTTTAGGTAACCCCAAAGAAAAAAATCGGGAGCCGTTTAAATCGGGTGAAAGCGGTGGCCAGTTAAAGTCAGAAAAACGCGTTATTATTCGATCGGCAAAAATTTCGCGCAGGAGAGCCATAGTTGGACGAGCTGTGTGAGCTGTGGCTTCATCTTGTTAGAACCACAATTCTGGATTGTTCTCTCCTTGGGCCTTAAAAAAATTTCAACCATTGCCCGGTATTGAATGCCATTCACATTAACCGCAACTTGTTCGTCGTTTTCGAAAAAATATGGTCCAATGATCTTTCTGAAGTTATTCCACAGCATACTGTGCATTTAAGTGGGTGCATTTGATGTTCAACAATTATTCTTGGATTTTGGGTGCCCCATATTCTGCAATTTTGTTTATTCACGTGACCATTGAGGTGGAAATGGGCCTCATCGCTCATTATGAGTTTGTGAATAAACTCGTTGTTTTCTAGGCACAATTCTTGCAAACGGCGACTATATTGAATGCGTCTTTGTGCATCATTTGGTTTTAACTCATGAACCAATTGAATCTTATATGGGAAAAGGTGTAAATTATGTAAAATTCTTTGCAAAGACCGCCTAGACATCACCAACTGCTGAGAACGTCGCCTGGTGGAAGTTTCGGGGTTTTCCTCAATACTTGCTTGCACGCGAGCAATGTTCACATCATTTCGAACTGCACGAGGTCTTCCAGCACGCGGAAGATCACAGCAGCCCTTGTTGCCGAAAACGCTGAACCAATCGGTCAATTGTTGGAGCGCTAGGTGCATTTCGAACATGAAAGAAATTTCGATATGATCTTTGTGTCTGAATAATCGAATGCTGACTTTCATAATAAAATTGAACAACTTTGGTTCTTTGTTCTGTGCTGAGTCTTTTCATCATAAATTTCCCAAGATTTTCAAAGTTAATTCTGAAAAAAAAATAAAAAAAAGACGTTAACAAAAAATTTATTCACTTATTAAATCATAACGTTACTTATGCGCCACCCTATATCAAACTGCAAATAGTTAGATGTTATTCTTTAAAACGGAATAGCATTGTTTTATAATTTTTACAAAGATTTTTTTTCTAAGTTTACAACAGAATACGTTTGACGCAAAAATACGAGTATTAATTTATTATCAAGGCAACATAAATAACTTAAGCCCCAGTAAATGTTAAAGATTTAGATATAAGATGTTGTCTATCTTTTTAAAAAGTATCTCTGACTAGTATTTATCAGTATATACACAGTGCGCAAATTGATTTTACGGAGAGATGCAGTACATCAAAACTATGCGAACGGGTTCTCCACGAAATGAGCTAAAAAATTATTTGAATCAACATGAAAAGTTATCAAATATGTATCAAATGGGAGGGAGTACGTAGGGTGAAAAGTTTTTGGTCTAGCTACTTAAAACACATTTTTTTTTGCAAAATACGACTTTATTCATCAAGTAGTCTCCTTCAAGAGAGATACAATTAGTCCAACGCTTTTATAACATTTCTTGTAGAAGGATTTATCTTTGCCTTCAAAATGGCCAGCATTTTTTTGAAATCTGCGAATAGATAATGGTCGCTAGGGGCCAAATCTGGAGAATACAGTGGATGAGGATGCAATTCGAACTTCAATTCATGCAATTTTGCCATTGTAACCATTGACTTGTGACACATTGCATTGTCTTAATGAAAGAGCACTTTTTTCTTGTCCATTTGGGGCGGTTTTTGCCTTCAAACGCACCAATAACTTCGCTATTAATGGTTTTTTCCTTCTCAGCATAGTTGATGAAAATTATTCTATGCGTATCCTGAAATACAGAGGCCAAAATCTTCCCAGCCGATTGTTCTGTATTTGGTCGCTTCGGGCGGCGTTCACCAGCTGCTGTCCATTGTCACATACCATATGAAAAAAATCCTTTTTATTGAACCTAAACAGGTCCAAACAGCGCTCAGAATCAACACGTTGTTGTTTTTGTTCCACTGTGAGCAAACGCAGTACCCATTTCGAACAGAGCTTTCTTATGCCTAAATGTTCATGCAAAACATGACCAACATGTCCTTTTGATATCTTTAGGGAGGCAGCTCTCTCACGCAATTTTCACTTTACTGTCATTCAAAACAATTTTGTGGATTTTTTTATGTTTTTCGGTGTAATCACCTCATTTAGGCGTCTAGAGCGATCAGCATCATTTGTGTCCGTACGACCACGTTTAAATTCAGCATACCAGTAAATGATGAGTGATTTTCTAGGAGTAGCACTTATCAAGCCTTTGCTTCAATGGTATTTTTTTACCATCAAAAAACAGTGTTTAATTAACGCACGAAATTCGATTTTTTCCATTGTTTTGAAAATATCAAAAGTAGCTTCACTAAAACCACTGTAACTTGTAAACTAATCATCGAAATGCCATGAAATTTTGACACGTATCGTTTGAAAGTGGTACTTCCTAAAAATCATATGGATTTTTTTGAAAAGGACAGACTAAAAACTTTTCAGCCTACGTGTTATTTTATTTTAAAAGTAACAGCGGTACGGAACACTAATTGCGCAAGTTCAACTTGAACATGACCTGTTTTTTTTTTCCTTATAGAAACAGTTGACACGTATCGTTTGAAAGTTGGTACTTCCTAAAAATCGTATGGATTTTTTTATGTTTTTTTTTTACATTTTATTTTTTTATCTATGTGTCCGACCAAAAACTTTTTAGCCTGGGTCTCTATCCCGTATGTGGCAACAGACAAGTTATACCATAGGCTCTCCGTTTCAGGTTTATGACGATCTCTGGAATTTTTAGAATATAAGCCAGTTTTCCAAATGCGATCCACTCTTCTCGTTACTTCGGGTCTCTGGTTTTCTTTTCCTGGGGTGATATTGTACTCCAAATTTACATAATGACAGACACTTTCTATTTGCTGGTTTTCTGTTGTAACCTTGATATCATCAGTGCTTATAATTTTCGTTTTCTAAATGTTTATTTTTAGGCCCACTTATTTTGATGCATGATTCAGTTTTCTTTCTCGTTCCGGCTAATTCATAGGTATCACTTGAAAAGAGGACGTCATCTGTGAAACGTAGATGATCCAGGAATGAATCATCTAAATATATATATATATATATATATATATATATATATATATATATATATATATATATATATATATATAGTCCCTGGCCAAATTATTAGACGCACTGCAAGATTTCATGTAAAATATTAATTACCGAGTGATATTGTACCGTTTTATTATTTTAAATTGATTTGTTTTTTATTTTTATATTATCCAATCAATTACCTATTTATTTGACATAAATAAAACAGCATTAATTTAGAAAAGCATAAGTTTATTAAGTTTTAAAGAAAAGTGAAATTAATGTTAGTAAAAGTCAATATTTAGTTGAGCCACCTTTAGCCGCTATCAAAGCTTTAATTCTGCGCGGCATGCTATCAGTGCAAGATTGTACTGTCTCCTGCATTTGAGGATGATGATTCCACACATGAATAATCTTTTCTAGGAGCTGGGTTTTGTTTGTAATCACATCTTTAGCCACTTCTCTTTTCATCAGCTCCCACGGGGTTCATATCAGGGCTATTACCCGGCAATCCAACAGAGGGATATTTTTTTTTTTTCTGCCAAAAAAGCTTTAACAGACCGAGCAGTGTGGCAGGGAGCTCCATCTTGCATGAAAGTGAATGGTTCCCCATTTGGAAACCATTCTCTGAGCTGCGGAATCAACCGATTTTGTAATACTTCTTTGTACTGATCTTGCCTCATTATTCCTTTGACGACGTACAGACGTCCAGTGCCCTTGTCGCTGATGACTGACCAAATCATCACTTTGGTGGGATGTTTAACCGTCGGGACGACACAATCAGGATGAAACTTTTCTCCATGACGACGACGCACATACTGAGCTTTATTCTGCAAAATTTCGAATGTGCTTTCGTCACTGAAGCAGACCTGTCAAAAATAGGAAAAATATATAATCTTCCATGTTTATTTGCTTTATTTAACTGAAAATGATAATAATGTATCAATTATTGATTAAATTGCTGTATCTTACCGATCTCCAGAAGTCCACATCTTTGTCTTGCCATTGTTTGGCCCACTTCAGGCGCTTTGCTTTCATTGCAGCTGTTAACTTGGGCTTCCTGGCTAGGCGACAGGCCTTAAAATCTAATTCTTTCAATTTTCTTCGAACAGTGCGCTCAGAAGCATTTACGCTAGCATCCTGGAGTTTGTGATTTTATTACCTTTGTGGTAGCAAATCTGTTTTCTACACAAATTTTCTTCAAACATCTCTCTGACCGTGGAGTGAAAATTGGTTTTCTACCGCATCTTTTCTTTCTTTTCGGGTTTAATTCCTTCCCTGACTCAATTTTCTTTTTTATGCGTCGTACATTAGCTTCAGAAACCTCCAATCTTCGTGATATTTCTCGGTTTGTAAATGTTTTCGCAATCACAAGGGCCTTCACTTCAGCTTTTTTACGTGGTGAAAGATCGCCTTTTCTACCCATAATGAAAATAGTCCAATTACTTTTTTAAAACACTGCATATAAAATAAACTAATAACTAAGTAGTATAAAACTGTTAAACAAACAATCACAGTCCATAAAGCCACAGAAACACGTCCGTACCTGACTCGATTCCGATCGCGACTGATACAGGTTTGTACTTATTTACGTTCATGTATCACTTTGTCAACACAGTGTTACCATATGTTAAAAATAAATACAAATATGTAGTCTACAACAATTCTTTTAAATAAAAATCAATAATATTGTAGTTTAAATATACCATTATTGCATAAAAACTCTTAAGAAACTTAAAATTACTAAAAAAAAATACAGTGCGTCTAATAATTTGGCCAGGGACTGTATATATATATATATATATATATATATATATATATATATATATATATATATATATATATATATATATATATTCTTTACAAATTATGGATCCAGAAACGAAAAAATAATTTTAGGGTAAATGAATACACTTTTTTTTTTGCAGATAAGTGATTACAACTCCCAAGAAGAGCTAGAAACTGATGATGAATTAATCGAACCAGGGTAAGTTTTTTGTTGTTGTTCTTAGTTATAAAAATAATCCACGAAATAAAAACAATGAAAAGGAATGAGAAAGGTATGAAAATTTATAAATCAAGGCAATATTATAAAACACAATATAAATGGTACGTTATATATTTGTATTGTAGCTAAGAAGCGGCCAAGTCCTCCTCCCCCTCCTGCTCCTATGGATGCAGAAAGCAACTCCTTTAGAGTTTTTTTTACTGGGCGAAACTTCTAAAGACTTATTAATTCAAAGGGTTCTTCTTTGTGAGAAATCTAACCCCTCTGGTTATTGTTCTTGAAATTAAGAGTAAATTTTTAAAGTTCATCTGTAAGAAATGGCTTTTTTTGTATAAAATCTCTCTCTCTAGAGTAATCGATATTGAGATGTAAATAATATCTTTTAATGTCATATTCTGTTCTTGAAGAAACGCCATTTGTATTCAAATGACCCTTTGCTTCTTGAACTTGGCTACCCTACATATACATACACACACACACACACACATATATATATATATATATATATATATATATATATATATATATATATATATATATATATATGTATATATATATATGTTCGAGCGGCAGTGGCAGCAAGATCACATTATTGAACAGCAGCAGCAAGAGCACTTGAAAATGCCGAATGAGATTTTGGCGAAACGACGTGCAAATTCACTGTTAGACGAAGGGACTGAATCCCGGAATTTTATGTATGTATGTATATATATATATATATATATATATATATATATATATATATATATATATATATATATATATATTGGAAGAAAACGATTAAATCACTTAAGGTTCGCAGAGGATGTGACTCTGATCGCCAACACCAAAGAAGAATTACAAGAAATGCTGACAAAATTAAATAACTACTCTCGAGATATAGGTATAGAAATAAACTTCATCGAAACTAAATATTTGAACAACAAAACTGAAGACAACAGCCATGAACTATTAATAGAAGGTAAATGAATAGGAAAGGTACAAACATTCATATATTTAGGATCGAAATATCAAAAAACAATTTAAAGGCTGACTGGCGTTTGGAAGCTTACAACCCACATTTAAATTGCACATCCCAAATACAGTAAAACCCAGAGTGTTTAGTCAATGTGTACTGCCGGTATTAACCTATGGCACTGAAACTTGGGTTTTAAATAAAAGTATAATAAATAAATTCCAGGTAACCCAAAGAGCAGTGAAGGAGAGAATGCTAAATATTAGACTCCAAGATCGTGTTCTTAACATCGAGATACGAAGAAAATCAAAAGTGACATATGTAATACAACGAATATGTATATTAAGGTGCAATTAGACTGGGCATATCACAAGGATGAATGATAACAGATGGATATGCCGTATGGTTGAATAGAGGCCTAGAGAACATAAAAGATGCAGAAGTAAACCACAAACAAGATGGACGGAGACATAAAAAGATTAGCGGGACACGACTGGATACAAAAGGCAAATAACAGAAGCTCAGTGGAGACAACTTGGGGAGGCTTATATTCGACTATGGATGGAATAAGCTAATGATGATGATGATGATGATGATGAATCGGTAAGACAACATATTCCGACGAGTCAGCATTAAAAATGCCAAGTAAGACCTTGGCGAGACGTCTGCAAAATTCCACCCGGCATAAATCAAAGGAACGGATGTATTTCCGGATTAACACCCCTCCATCAATGAATCACTACGACTTAATTTATATATATATATATATATATATATATATATATATATATATATTATATATATATATATATATATATATATATATATATATATATCTATATATATATATATATATATATATATATATATATATATATATAAGTTATGACAATTTAAAAGTATACACAGTGCAATAAGTGGCGTCCCCTACAATTTACAACAAAACTGTGAGCTGATTTCGATTTCTCATCTCACAAAACCCTTTAGCACCAAATCTTGAACAAATAGTCCAATTATTAAGAAAGCTACTTAAGAAAAACCGAAATAAAAGTATAACTTTGACACCCTGTATCTCAAAAATTACGAATTTTTGGACTAAGGTAAGTTGGGTTAAATGGTCATATTTTCATCCCAGAAATCCACAGTAACTAATATATACTATACTATTACTAATACCTTTAAATACAACAAAGTATACATTGGTTCGTCAAATATAGTATAATAATTATAAATATATTAATAGAAATAACAAAAATAAAAAATAGTATAGGATTACTATAATCATACACACCATAAATATATGGACATACAAAGAAATTGCACAAAGTGGGACAAAACAATGTTAAGCTTAATATTTAAAAGCATTAAAAATACAAAAACAATTAAGATTGGAATTTAGGTGTACATTGGTTTAGGACAAGATAAGTAGGTAGGTTCGGTTTTGTGACAGCAATACCCAGAAAGAAAATTTCACAACCAGCACTCTCTTAGAGATCATAAGGCCCCGTAGAAATCCCCCATCGAGTAGAAGGCATTTTCTAGTAACAAGGACTTTAACCGAGATATAAATCTTGGACCACGCATATTTTGCAGTTCTGCAGGCATTCCATTATGAAGGCTGATGCAACTATAGAGGAAAGAGCCTTTGAAGAAAGTTGATCTATGAATGGGGACCTTTAATACACTGGGACACCCTATATATATATATATATATATATATATATATATATATATATATATATATATATATATATATATATATAGGTTTTGACGAATGTTCTCACGGGTGTGAAATGTAGTAGTGGTCTTTTGGGTATCCTGTGTTAGCTTAAAGTTCCTTGGTGGACATCGAAACGTCCATCAAGGGACTTTAAGCTAACACTGGATACCCGAAAAACCACTCTTTATATATATATATATATATATATATATATATATATATATATATATATATATATATTTGTGTGTTTAGTACCAAAAAAAGGCCAATCTTACTTTGAATCTCTTTTTTTATTATTATTTAATAGTTTCTTTTCTTCGAAATATCATGCGAGCGATCAACCCCCCCTCTCAAATCTAGATCCGGCTCTGCTCCTTGTGTTTTACCATTAACATTTGATAAAAAAAAATATATATATTGCTTTAATATTAGGTATTGTCAAGTTTGTAATTTTCTATCCAATTTATAGAAAATTGGACAACGCAAATTTTAATTCAGTAATTTTCTTCATTATACATCTATAATGTACGAGTATGATATTAACCACGTTATAACATGAAGTCTTAAATTAAAAACTCGCGGAATTAAAATTCATTAAAATATATCGAACAGTTGGGTCATTTTTAATTGAACAGTGATAGTAAGGAACTCGTGCTAAAAAAAGACATTAAACGGGAGCGCTGCGATTTCATGAAACTCACTCATTACATACCTCAAGACACTTGTTTCATTATCATAAAGCCTCTGACACTGTGCGTTTGCTTCATTTAGTTGCATGCAATGTAATTCATAAAATCGTATTTTTCCAATATGCCATGTGCCTTATTGGGAATTTCTTTTAAAAGTGCGACATCATAAAAACCTCAAGAAAAACTAGTACAGTAAATAAAGGCACACTTCTAATAGATTCTAGCTAACATGTACATAAAAAAATCTTAACATTTAACAACTTTTTTTTATGTGATAAGATTAAGATTATGGCTGATTAATTTAAATAGGTATCAATAAAACAATTAAGTCTACTTACGTATAGGTGACATCTTATATATGTTTTACATTTGTGGTAAATTTTCCTCAATGTGATAAAATCGCCATTCCCCCGAAAAAGTTGTGGTTTCTATTTTTTTTTACAAACGAATGCATTTTGGTTTTACGACGCCTAACAAAAATTAGATCTGTGCTAGTATTTTTTTTTTCGTGTCTTCTGGAGGGACGTTGTGATTATCGTGATAATTTTTAAAAGTGTGTGATAAAAATTAGAAGAAAAATGTCAGTTGTGACGCCTTATACTGTTCCAAAACTAACAATAAGTGAGGATGACGAGGATAAACTATTGAGGTAATTTTTAAAACATCTTTATCAAAAACACATAGACCTGCTAACTCATATTTTTAAAACGCATAATCTTTTAATTAGATACGCCTTTTTAGCAAAGCTGTTTTAAAAAAACCTTTCAAAAACCCTTTAAACAATCCGTTGTGCTTTAAACCCACTCTTTCTCTTGTAAAATTTACGAGTTTCTATACACTCAATATTGGTAACTTATGTTTTAAAAATACTTACGTCTTGAATAATTAATACAGTTGGATGACCAAAAACTCAAATCAAAAGTTTGCGTGCTTACTCCGAGCTTTAAATTTTCAAAAAACTTTAAAATTTGAAACAGGTTTTATTTGGTTAAAAACGTCATTTTTCCAGAACTTATTAAAATAAAATATATTTAAAATAGAAGGAAACGTTTTACACAATAAAAACATTCATTTTCCGTAAAACTAAAGTGTGCCAGATAGTCAGAGACACTAACATATGGACAGAATCTCCCCAATGACCTGCTCTAGCTTGTGAAGGCCGCCCAGCATTATTCCTGATCGGCTTAAATTGCCCAATTTCTCGAAGTCGCCTCTCAATATTGGCAAAAGTCTGATGGTTAGGAGTCCGACGACGCGGAAGTCTTTCGTGATATACACGAGCACTTTTGCGATCGTCGCCGTTACGCAAACCAAACACTAAAATCACATCAGTTTGCATACCAAAAGTGTACTCCATAATAATCTAGATTTAAAACACTGTTAAGCTTGAAAAGGGATTAATTCTCGTTAATACTCGTAAAACTTCTTTGATATCTATCAACTATTGCTTTCTATCGGTATTACTACAAGCCAGTTAAGTCATAGAACATATGATATCTTACATAACGCTACATAACTATCCAATGTGAAGAAACGTGTTAAGGAACGCATTTACAAATTTGACAATGAAATTAAAAAATGGAAACAAACATCCCACTATCTGAGGAAGTGCTGCCCGGAGCAACATTTACCAAGAAAGCTTTTTTTTAGACACGAGAAGGCGGAGAATACGAATATTTAAATAAAAATTTTATACAGAGTGGTATAAAAAAGTTATGACAATTTAAAAGTATACACAGTGCAATAAGTGGCGTCTCCTACAATTTACAACAAAACCGTGAGCTGATTTCGATTTCTCATCTCACAAAACCCTTTAGCACCAAATCTTGTACAAATAGTCCAATTATTAAGAAAGCTACTTAAGAAAAACCGAAATAAAAGTATAACTTTGACACCCTGTATCTCAAAAATTACGAATTTTTGGACTAAAGTAAGTTGGGTTAAATAGTCCTATTTTCATCCCAGAAATCCACAGGCAACTAATTACAGAAAAAAGAAAACACAGAAGAAGATGGCAGCAAACTAAAGCACCTCAAGATAAAACAAAACTAGACAATCTTCGTCAACAATTGAAAAGGGAAATACAACAGATTAAAAGCAAATCAATTAACAGCTACTTAAAAGAAGTAACTTATGATAGTAGCACTGATTATTCCTTATGGAGAACTACAAAAGGACTTAAAAGACCGATCGTTCAAATTTCTCCAATGAAAATCGATGGAAATAAATGGGCAAGAAGTAATCACGAAAAAGCTGATTTATATGCAAACCACCTAGAACAAACATTCCAAACCGATAAAGATGAAGCGAATAAAATAATATGGGAAGTTAACACACAACAAGAAGAGGAAAATATTCAATTTAACACTCCGAAAGAAGTCTTAAGGGAAATTAAAGAGAACGTCAATCCGAAGAAAGCTCCAGGGTTTGATCTAATAATTGGAGAAGTGCTAAGAAATCTTCCAAGAAAAGCCATAATAAAACTAACAAACTTGATCAACGCATCATTTAGATTGAGATATGTACCTAGCTTATGGAAAATTGCAGAAATAATCATGATTCCAAAACCTGGAAAACCACTGCATGAAAAAACATCATACAGACCGATATCATTATTGCCTGTAATATCAAAACTGTTTGAAAAGTTCTTATATAAAGATTAGAACTCATAATTGAGAGAAAAAAGCTAGTTCCAACACATCAATTTGGTTTTAGAAGAAAGCACTCTACTATAGACCAGATACACAGAATAGCATCAGTAATAGAAGCAGCGCTTGAAGAGAAAAAAAGTTTGTTCTGCAGTTTTCCTTGATGTCGCCTAGGCCTTTGACAAGGTTTGGCGTGAAGGATTAATGCAGAAACTTAAAAAATACCTACCAAAACAACTTACTGAAATACTCCATTCATACATAACAGACAGATACTTTCGTGTAAAACAAGAAGAAGCCTACTCTGAACTGAAAGAGATTAAAGCAGGGGTGCCACAGGGTAGTGTACTGGGTCCGACTCTGTACCTGTTATACACTTGTGATATCCCACAACCAGAAAATGACATTATTGCCACATTTGCGGATGATACTGCCATCTTGGCTGTTGGGAACAATAATATAGAATCACCTGTAAAACTACAAGAAGCAATCACTAAAATAGAAACATGGACAAGAAAATGGAGAATCAAATTAAATGAAGCAAAATCGGTGCAAATCGACTTTACCAATAAGAAAATAGTATAAAGTCCTTTAAATATCAACGGGCAAAATATTCCTTATGCAAACAAAGCCAAGTATTTGGGTATGACGTTAAATGCGAAACTATGTTGGAAACCTCATGTAAAAATGAAAAAAGAAGAACTAAAAATAAAAAGTAAGAAAATGTATTATTTGATTGGCAGAAACTCCACTCTGTCTCTCTAAACTAAAATCTTGTTGTATAAACAAGTGCTTAGACCAGTATGGACGTATGGCGTGCAGATATGGCGGTGCACCAAAAGGAGCAACAGAATAATGATCCAACGCTTTCAAAACAAAATACTAAGAAGCATTACAAACGCTCCTTGGTATGTTAGAAACAGCGACCTCCATCGAGACCTGGGTATGGAGACTATTGACGAGATAATCAAGAACTATACCAGAAATGCGACTACATCATCATGAAAATGTTGAGGCCATCCAGTTACTCGACACCACTGGTCTGGAAAGAAGACTGAAGAGACTTAAACCTTTTGAGCTAGTGCAGTGATAAGAAAGCAGAGCACAGTGCGGAAGTGCACGCGTTAAACATACTGTGCAAGAAGATTAGAACAGCTGTTGAGTATACCTTAGTTTAAGCTATATGCATGTTAATAATTTAGGTTAGATTAAAATTGCTCATTGGTCAAGATGACCAGATTGTAATACCATAAACGTCAATCTGATGTTTATTTATATATATATATATATATATATATATATATATATATATATATATATATATATATATATGTTTTTGACGAATGTTCTCACGGGTGTGAATTGTAGTAGTGGTTTTTTGGGTATCCTGTGTTAGCTTAAAGTTCCTTGATGGACATCGAAACGTCAGCGAAACCGTCCATCAAGGGACTTTAAGCTAACACTGGATACCCGAAAAACCACTTATATATATGTATATATATATATATATATATATATATATATATATATATATATATATATATATATATATATATATATATATATATTGTAACATTCATTTTTTTCCTAGATTTTAAGAGTATGTAATGTTACTGATTTTTTCGCTTTATATTGTACTTCTTTTCATCTTTGTATCGAGCAGTATATTTATCAGAAATTCCTAGCCGCTCGTTATATAGTGTGCAGTGCGGGTTGCCGACCGAATCTATCGAATTCGTAGTACGCCGGGATTGGTGAAATATTTGTTTCCGGAGTTTGGTTCCGGCGTCGCCATTTTAGAGACGTAGTTCTCACGGCTTATTTAAGGGTCCGGAGAGCGCGAATCTTGGCTTACTTCCACCGAGCCGCAGCCAGGCTTACTTCCACCAAGCCGCCGAGAGGCTTACTTCCACCAAGCCGCCGAGAGGCTTATTTCCACCGAGCCGCAGTAGAGGCTTATGACAATATTTACGAGAGCTAAGTTAAGCACGAGTTTTTTAACGTAAAGCCGTAGTGGGCTTAGTGTGTTTTTTCTACATGGAGTAGCCGAAGTAGGCTCTTCTCATAAGTGATGGGATGTGTGAAATCGGTTTTGTGTTCCATTGAAGGCCTAGAAGCCCGTAGGAAAAACCGTAAGTCACCAGAACATACACCAATAGATCTATTTCCCCGCAAATAAGTGTTTTAACAGCAATTTGAACTGATAAATCGTGAAGTGAATATCACGACTCTTCGATTTCGGGTGTAATAAAGTTTTAGAAGTAAAATGTCTGATTTAGGAACTCTAATTTTAATGACTACTGTTTAGGCTAGAATTTTTGTAATTCTTAAAACTGCAAGGGTTGGAACTTTTATTTTAAAATCATGAATAAATTTTCTTTTTGTTGGTTAAAGCTAGTGTTTCACTGTACACCTATCTTTCTTTTCAGGATAAGGAGGGTTGTACCAAACTGATTTTTTTATTTAATAACTGTATAATATTTCAGTATTTTTTCATTTTTTTAGCTGAAATTAGATCCTTTCTATTTTAAAATGAATGGTGCCCAAAATTCGTACAACTAAAATAAAAAATAATTCCAAAAAGACGTACAACAATTATCTCTTACCCATATCTCTCTACCAAGGAAAACTGAGCTAGTGTTAGTTCTTTTAAAATCATTATTCACTCAATTTATTCTCAGAAATTAAAGCGTGGCCGCAGGAAAATTGCGCCCAATCGTGGTGAGGCAAATTTTCACAGGGTACAAAATGACGCCTCAAACTGAGGGCAAGTCACACCTTACAATATATATATATATATATATATATATATATATATATATATATATATATATATATATATATATATATATATGTGTGTGTGTGTTTTCGTGCCAAAAAAGGCCAATCTTATAGTTTTTATTTTGAATCTCTTTTTTTTTATTATTATTTAATAGTTTCTTTTTTTCGAAATATCATGCGAGCGATCAACCCCCCCCCCCCTCAAATCTAGATCCGGCTCTGCTCCTTGTGTTTTACCATCAACATTTGATAAAATAAAAAAATATATTGCTTTAATATTAGGTATTGTCAGGTTTGTAATGTTCTATCCAATTTATGGAAAATTGGACAACGAAAATTTTAATTCAGTAATTTTCTTCATTATACATTGTACCGTTTGAAATTGTATTCCCCAAGCTTGGGCGCAATTTTCTTGCAGCCCCGCTTTAATTTCTGATAATGAATTGAGTGAATCCTGATTTTAAAAGAACTAAAGAAATTAAACACACACTAGCTCAGTTTTCCTTGGTAGAGAAATATGGGTAAGAGATAATTGTTATACGTCTTTTTGGAATTATTTTCTATTTTTTAAAAAGCTTTAGTTGTACAAATTTTTGGGCACCATTCATTTTAAAATAGAAAGGATCTAACTTCAGGTAAAAAAAATGAAAAAATACTGAAGGGTTTTACGGTTATTACTAAAAAGAATTAGTCTAGTACAACTTTTCTTATCCTGAAAAGAAAAAATAGGTATTCAGTGAGACACTAGCTTTAACCAACAAAAAGAAAATTTATTCATGTTTTTAAAATAAAAGTTCCAACCTTTGTAGTTTTAAGAAATACAAAAATTCAAGCCTAAAAGTAGTTCTTATAGATTAGAGTCCCTAAATCAGACCTTTTACTTCAAAAACTTGACTACACCCGAAATCGAAGAGTCGTGATTTTCACTTCGCGATTTGTCAGTTCAAATTGATGTTAAAACACTTATTTGCGGGGAATAAATCTATTGATGTATGTTCTGGTAACTTACGGTTTTCCTACGGGCTTCTAGGCCTTCAATGGAACACAAAACCGATTTCACACACTTTTGAGAAGAGCCTACTTTGGCTACTCCATTTAGAAAACACACAAAGCCCACTACGGCTTTACGTTAAAAAAAAAACTCGTGCTTAACTTGGCTCTCGTAAATATTGTCATGAGCCTCTACTGCGGCTCGGTAGAAATAAGCCTGGCTGCGGCTCGGTGGAAATAAGCCTCTCGGCTCGGTGGAAGTCAGCCTTCACGGCGGCTTGGTGGAAATTCCTTCTCAGCGGCTAGATGGAAATAAGCCAAGATTAGCGTTCTCCGGACCCTTAAATAAGCCGTGGGCACTCTGTCCGTAATATGGCGACGCCGGAACCAAAACTCCGGATACAAACATTTGACCAATCCCGGCGTATCGATAGATTCGTTCGGAAAACCCGCACTGCACCTGTACCACGGGCGATCTGCGAAATACACTGCTCGATACAAAAATGAAAAGAAGTACATTATAAAGCCAAAAATCAGTAACATTACATGGTCTTAAAATCTAGGAAAAAATGAATGTTACAACATCTATAATGTATGATATTAACCGCGCTATAACATGAAGTCAAATTAAAAGCTCGCGGAATTAAAATTCATTAAAATATATCGAACAGTTGGGTCATTTTTAATTGAACAGTGATAGTAAGGAACTCGTGCTAAAAAAAGACATTAAACGGGAGCGCTGCTATTTCATAAAAATCACTCATTGTATACCTCAAGACACTTGTTTCATTATCATAAAGCCTCTGATACTGTGCGTTTGCCTCATTTAGTTGCATCTAATGTAATTCATAAAATCGTATTTTTTTCCAATGTGCCATGTGCCTTATTGGAAATTTCTTATAAATGTGCGACATCATAAAAACCTCAAGAAAAATAAAGGCACACTTCTAATAGATTCTAGCTAACGTGTACATAAAAAATCTTAACATTTAACAACATTTTTTATGTGATAAGATTAAGATTATGGCTGATTAATTTAAATAGGTATCAATAAAACAATTAAGTCTACTTACGTATAGGTGACATCTTATAAATGTTTTACATTTGTGGTAAATTTTCCTCAATGTGATAAAATCGCCATTCCCCGGAAAAAGTTGTGGTTTCTATTTTTTTTTACAAACGAATGCATTTTGGTTTTACGACGCCTAACAAAAATTAGATCTGTGCTAGTATTTTTTTTCGTGTCTTCTGGAGGGACGTTGTGATTATCGTGATAATTTTTAAAAGTGTGTGATAAAAATTAGAAGAAAAATGTCAGTCGTGACGCCTTATACTGTTCCAAAACTAACAATAAGTGAGGATGACGAGGATAAACTATTGAGGTAATTTTTTAAAACATCTTTATCAAAAACACATAGACCTGCTAACTCATATTTTTAAAACGCATAATCTTTTAATTAGATACGCCTTTTTAGCAAAGCTGTTTTAAAAAAACCTTTCAAAAACCCTTTAAACAATCTGTTGTGCTTTCAACCCACTACAAATTTACGAGTTTCTACACACTCAACTTATGTTTTAAAGATACTTACGTCTTGAATAAATAATACAGTTGATGACCAAAAACTCAAATCAAAAGTTTGCGTGCTTACTCCGAGCTTTAAATTTTCAAAAAACTTTAAATTTGAAACAGGTTTTATTTGATTAAAAACGTCATTTTTCTAGTACTTATTAAAATAAAATATGTTTAAAATAGAAGGAAACATTTTACACAATAAAAACATTCATTTTGTGTAAAACTAAAGTGTGCCAGATAGACAGAGACACTAACATATGAACAGAATCTCCCCAATGACCTGATTATCTTTTTATAAGCAAACAAAATTCTTAAGATAATTTTATTGTTATTCTTTTATATCTAAAGTTGGGCGTTTTTTGAGATTACCGGTGCCAACCGGTGAACGGTGATTCAAAATTACCATTCGCCGTTGTGTTTTCAAATAAACTAGATATTGTTAAAATCGAAATCCGTGAAATCAGTTTTTTAAGTTTTTAAATTAAGCTTCTTGTTACTTTTTAACCTGTGTTGATATGGAATCTTCAAAATGTTACAAAAACGAAGCTTTGTACTTCCGATTTCGTATAAAGTCAACTGTGTATGTGTAGAAAGTATTGTATTCGTGAGCTGAAGAAATCAGATAGTTTAACTCAAAGTCCCTCCCAATATTAACCTTTATCCACTCTCTATCGCTCACCAGAAAATTATTGACTAATTTTGAAAAAAACCCATTTTGTGGTATGCAGATTACTAATTATGATAAATAAGAGGTATACTTAAGTATGTCAAGTAATAAAAATAAGTACTTATGTTACGCTAATCTAAACTATTTTACTATAATCTATTTACTAGAATTTGTAGTATAGGGTTTATTATTCTTTTATCTCTCGACGTGTATTTTCTTCTACTTTTGTGAGGCGAATTGCCTGTAAATTCTGGTTACTGTTCTTGTGATGTTGATTGCCATTTGTCTCGTCACCTCTTGGCGGTTCTTTCCGGTGGTCTGCTGCCCTCTGGTTTTCCGTTGCAAGCTAATTTCGCCATCCCAGTGTCCGCCATTCGAGTCATGTGTTCATTCCAACCACGTCTTTAGGCTCTCACCCATAGCACCATGTCCACAACTTTGCATTTCTCTCCTATGTGGGTGTTTATTTGTCAATCCCACATTGTGTATCCTGCGATTGTTCTATGAGTTTTCATTTCTGTTATTCTGCCACTTTCTTTTTGCTCCCTGATCTATAATATCCTTTAATTTTTTTTGTTCGCGTATCCACTTCTTTCTTTTTCTACCTTTAAGTTTTATCCCGATCATCTGTCTTTCGTATGCTCTCTGGGTCCGAGCTGTTTGGTAGTTCCTCAGCAATGAAAAATAACAGATTTGACAGTTAATCACGTGTTCATTTATTTGGCTCCCTCAACTGCGCATTTATGAAATCTGCTTAATTTTTTTCGTCGACAAATTACCTTGAACTCGCATATTGTACTGTGATGAATATTGTTCAAGTATTGTTAATTTTGGTTGCGTTGCTGACAGGCGACCTCCCTAGATTTTTACTTGCAGCGTAATGACCTTACGGATGTCTAGCAGGTGAATGCAGATTACAAGGAATCACAAAAACAAAATAAAAGACTATGACTCAGACTGGAAGGTCGTAAATCAGCTATGAAAAATAAATATCGATACCAAGCCTAGATAGGTTACAAAATAGATAATATATCAGTGCAGACATAATGCAAATGACAGAATCCTAGAATAATTTATTAACTAATTAGGTAGGGTCTAACCCTCTAACGACTAATACATGAAATGGTCTTAACATGAGTACAAGTTTATGTCTTAAGATATTTACATGTCAGTAACCTAGTCTAGGTATTTGATTATACATATGTATATAATACATTAAAATTCCGGGTTTGAATCCGTTCGTTTAACAATGAATCTAAACAAATAACCGTTATTTCATATTGTTGGAAATCGAAAAAAATATGGACAGCTAAATAAGCTTAATATATTCACTATATGGAAGGGTCTACTAGCCAAACCAAGGAATAACCAAAACATCGAGAACGCAAAAGTCAGCACAGCGCCGGAACCCGTAATTACCACTGAGACGGGCACCCAGCCTACAAATACCGATGCCCGGGGACGAACACTCGCGATCCCTCCACCTAAAATCTGCATAGACGCCGACCTATAAAAGACGGCGACCGCACTTCGGTTTCTCAGTTAGTCTCGAGCCGCAGCAAGATTACAGTATCATGCCAAATAAAATTTTGACGAAACCTCATTCAAATTTATTGTTAGACGAACGGACTGAAACCCGGAATTTTAATGTATTACATTCCGTCATATATATATATATATATATATATATATATATATATATATATATATATATATATATATATATATATATATATATATGTATGTATGTACAGACGTCCAGTGCCCTTGCCGCTGATGACTGACCAAATCATCACTTTGGTGGGATGTTTAACCGTCGGGACGACACAATCAGGATGAAACTTTTCTCCATGACGACGACGCACATACTGAGCTTTATTCTGCAAAATTTCGAATGTGCTTTCGTCACTGAAGCAGACCTGTCAAAAATAGGAAAAAACTATATAAACTTCCATGTTTATTTGCTTTATTTAACTGAAAATGATAATAATGTATCAATTATTGATTAAATTGCTGTATCTTACCGATCTCCAGAAGTCCACATCTTTGTCTTGCCATTGTTTGGCCCACTTCAGGCGCTTTGCTTTCATTGCAGCTGTTAACTTGGGCTTCCTGGCGGGGCGACAGGCCTTAAAATCTAATTTTTTCAATTTTCTTCGAACAGTGCGCTCAGAAGCATTTACGCTAGCATCCTGGAGTTGTGATTTTATTACCTTTGTGGTAGCAAATCTGTTTTCTACACAAATTTTCTTCAAACATCTCTCTGACCCTGGAGTGAAAATTGGTTTTCTACCGCATCTTTTCTTTCTTTTCGGGCTTAATTCCTTCCCTGACTCAATTTTCTTTTTTATGCGTCGTACACTAGCTTCAGAAACCTCCAATCTTCGTGATATTTCTCGATTTGTAAATGTTTTTCGCAATCACAAGGGCCTTCACTTCAGCTTTTTTACGTGGTGAAAGATCGCCTTTTCTACCCATAACGAAAATAGTCCAATTACTTTTTTAAAACACTGCATACAAAATAAACTAATAACTGAGTAGTATAAAACTGTTAAACAAACAATCACAGTCCATAAAGCCACAGAAACACGTCCGTACCTGATTCGATTCCGATCGCGACTGATACAGGTTTGTACTTGTTTACGTTCATGTATCACTTTGTCAACACAGTGTTGCCATATGTTAAAAATAAATACAAATATGTAGTCTACAACAATTCTTTTAAATAAAAATCAATAATATTGTAGTTTAAATATACCATTATTGCATAAAAACTCTTAAGAAACATAAAATTACTAAAAGAAATACAGTTCGTCTAATAATTTGGCCAGGGACTGTATGTGGTGAGAGAGACCTTAAGACATTGGAACTTAAGAGATTTCATGAGTATAAACTTAGCATTAATTTTGGATTAACTTAAAGTTAATCCTGCGACAGGGGGTCGGAGGGTGGTGACGTCTGGCGCCAAGTGGAGGGCCCTAGGCGTTACTGACTGTAGGGTTGGGGCGGTGAGTGGCTTTAACCAGCTTTGAGCTGAGCTTTGCTCATGAATTTCCGGATTGTGGGCATTTGGCAAATGACAAGAATGAAAGTCACTGGAGCGCAATCAACTACAACCGATCACTATCATTACAACCTCTAGCCCGTACGTAAAATACACCCGGCAAGAACGCTAGCTCTCAGTAAGCCAGTTAACTCCGACCTGAACCTGAATCTGAACGCCTGATTTCATCCAGAACGGTAACTGATCTATTTTTTCCAGTAATGGTTGTACCCATAAAAAATCCTTTTAAATAAATTTCTTTGTCAGTACTCACTTATAACAACCAAATCAAGTGAATAAAGTTGAACTTTAGATATTGACGAAAAAAAAAACTGAATTCGACAAAATCAAATCCATCAAAAATAAGTTTCTAGGGTGATTGGAAATCTTAATTATTATTGAGATTGATCGATAAGGAATCACGAGGTATAATTGATCCGCATTTTTAACGTCATATCGAAAACAATAAATGTTATTATGATATTTATTATCTCGCCTTAAGTTGTAAGTACGTTTTTTATAGCCAGGCAAAACTTTATGATTATTTTCGGACTTAATATATTATCTTTTGTTAATTCTATTCACGGTTTCGCCCGTCTTGAACTATTTTGGTCACCTCATGGTCTCGATAGTAGACTAATCCCCTGTTTTTCATAAAAAGCTTAATATCAATGCTTGCAAAGGTTTGTATTAAGACAATAATTCTAACATCACTACATCTCTTTCTAATTAGGATAAAATATTTGACTAATCAGTTATACTCTGTTTATTTGAAACTGAGAGTAATAAGTAGAGACCGGATTATATGCAACATAAAAATCTTGAAATATGCATGAAAAATGCTTAAAAATATGCATGAAAAGGGTCAAAATATGCAATATTAAATAATAATAACTTTCGCTTGAATGGACGTTTGTTTTCGATCCGATAACCCATCTGACTGCGCCAGGGAGGTCTCCGATGTTATTTTGGCTGGTATGGAAGCTTACATCCCTTTTTCGAAGAAATGCTCCTCCAACGGCAAGCCTTGGTTCGACCGAAAATGCAAAGAAGCTGTTGCTTCTAAACATATTGCCTACCGACAATGGCGTGAAAATCCTAACACCTTAAATCGAAACATCTTTGTTCATGCCCGGAACAGATGCAAGGGAATTATCGATGAAACCAAGGAGGCACACAATCAACGAATTAGAAACAAACTTCTCGCTTGTCCCAACAATTCCAGGTCCTTTTGGGCAGTCGCTAAGGCAAATTTTACCAAATCCACCATACCACCACTCACACGGCCAGATAATTCCATTGCAACCACACCTGTTGAGAGAGCGAACTTGTTGGCTGAACTCTTTGCTTCACATTCTACTGTCGATTTCCAAGGAAAAACACTTTCCATTCCTATTCCCATATTGCAGTCAAGGATGCCTGATGTTGTCTTCAGATAGCGCATCATAAAGCGTATTTTAATGAAGCTAGACACCAAGAAGGCTTCTGGCGCTGACGGAATACCTGCCATAGTTCTCAAAAACTGTGCAAGGGAACTAACACCAGTTTTCTGTAGACTTTTTAACCTATCCTACAGAAAGGGAATATTTCCGTCCTGCTGGAAATGTGCCACGGTTCAGCCGATACCTAAAAAAGGTAAGAAGACCTTGCCAAATAACTACCGACCAGTTGCACTGCTTTCAATAATATCGAAAGTCATGGAAAGGTTATCAATGAGCATCTTCTTAAATATCTTGAACGATTCAATATTATTAGCGATCGCCAATATGGTTTTCGTAAACATAGATCAACAGGAGATCTTCTGACTTATGTAACACATGTTTGGAACAACGCAATTGAACACTTTGGAGAATCTCGAGCGGTTGCTCTTGACATATCCAAGGCATTCGACCGTGTTTGGCACGATGGACTGTTGGCTAAGTTGCGCTCTTATGGTATGTCTGAAAGGTTCTGTTTGTGGCTCTCATGTTTCCTCAGAGAGCGTTCTTTACGAGTGGCGGTCGACGGATTTCTTTCTAACACCCTCACTATCAACGCCGGTGTGCCCCAGGGCTCCATACTGTCTCCTACTCTCTTTCTCATTTACATTAACGATCTGCTGGAAAAGACCGGGAATCCAATCTATAGCTTTGCAGATGACAGTACGCTTGTCTCTTCATTCACCTTGAACGCTCGGACATCGGCTGCTCAGGCGAATATCCGCAGACAGCGGGAGGTCGTTCAACTTAACAAAGACCTGGAAGAGATTCTATCTTGGGGTGACAGTAACCAAGTGGAGTTTAACGCTACAAAAACCCAAGCGGCAGTTTTTTCTAAAAAAGTTAACGTTGCTGAACCCGACATAGTTATGTCGGGGCACTCCATTCCCCTAGCATCGTCGCTCAATTTGTTGGGCGTTAGTTTGGGAGCAAATATGTCTTGGCATGAACATGTTGCAGGCATAGCAAGGAGAGCTTCTCAAAAGTTGGGAATATTATTTAGAACCAGAAAGCTTTACACCCCACAGCAACTGTTAATTCTTTACAAAGCCAAATTCGACCAACTATGGAATACTGCTCCCACGTTTGGGGCTCCGCTCCCAAACATACACTGCATTTGTTGGATTCTGTTCAGAGAAGAGCGGTCCGTCTGATTGGGGACCCGGAATTGACCGGCGGCCTTGATTCGCTGGAACATCGAAGAACGGTTGGCGACTTGAGTCTGTTCTACAAGTATTTTCATGGAAAGTGTTCGAAGGATGTAGCCCGCTTAATTCCTCCCAAAGCGGTTGCATGTTAGAAATACACGTCGCGCTGGTGTTTCGCATCCGTATGAGGTTCAGCTTGTTACTCCGCGTACGACGCTTTTCAAGCAATCTTTTATATGGAGAACGTCATCCCTTTGGAATAATTTGCCCAGCGCTGTGTTTCCCACCGAGTACAATTTACAGCGATTCAAGAACAACGTGAATCGCTTTTTCCGCACTCGTGCCGCTCCTGGAACGCTTTAGGGACTTCCCTGCAGCACGTGTGCTAGACCAATAAAAAAAAAATAAATAAATAAAAGTAGTAATTTTTAGTTTTTTATTTCAAAATCAGTATAAAATTAACAAGTTATCGACAATGTTTAAATTTAATTAACAATTATTAATTAAAAAAAAGTTAAACATTTTTTAAAATTATTTAACATTTGTATTCTTGTACACGTAAACAATAAGGTATTGTTCCAAATGTTGGGCAGTAAGATTGTATCTTCCATCACTTAAAATATTTTTATAAGTGGGAAAAGACCGTTCCACATCCACTGAGGTAACTGGGCAGTATTTGAATTTGGGTGCTATGTTAGCACTTATTCTTTCTGGCAAAAGTTCACCCGTCCCATTAATAAAACTATCGATTTGACACAAAAATTCAAAGCCTGGGTTTATTGCACAAAATGTTTTCAAACTTTGCTTTAACTCTACGCGGGAATACATCTGGCAATGTGGAGTTTATTTGACGGATTTTATTCCTTAACTGAATTGATTCAGTCAACGCCAAAACTCGAGTTTCAAGCTTTTTAATACCCGCAGGTATGTGGGAATAATAATCAAAGCTATGTTTTTTTTTAATGTCAGAATCGTTAAATGCTTCCTTGGATTGACGAACTGCCATAGCCTCTGCACTATCGAAGTCATTTACTACACCTTTGATGGCCTCGAAATGTTCATTGTAAAATAATACAGCTTCAATCCATGTTCCCCATTGAGTTACCACTGGTTCGGGTGGTAAAGGCGCATTTGGTTTTCTTTATAGGCGTTATTGCGAGCAGGTGCCTTAAGAAACACTTTCTTTGCTGATGAAATCAGTTTATTTCCATTTCCAAACGTGGATCGTACTTTTTCAGCGAGTCGATGGACTCCGTGGGCAAAGCACGTCACATGAATTAAATTTAGATAAAATACTTGGAGGACTTTGGCTGCCTTGATCATATAGGGAGCAGCATCTGAGAGAAATATAAACACTCTTTCATCTGCAGAAATATTTTTTTAATACCCTCATTCACAAATCTGGCGATCGTAGAATGATTTGTCTTGTCAAGTTCTTTGCGGGCCACCAAATAGGAAGAAGAAGGCTCTAATCTTAGTGCACCCACAATTAAATTCGCAATATAACGACCACAATTGTCGGTAGTTTCATCAGCTGAAATCCAAATAATGTCATCCTTAAGTTCATTACGTATTTCTTCCAGAACATGATTTTTACGCAGTGTTGATTCGTTTGGTATTTTTTGATTCAAGCAATATTTTCGATGTTTAGACTATTGCAGGTAATGTCCCGGCGATAAGATCGGTTCCAGACGGCGACATTAACAATACCCTGAGCAATTCAATTACCTATTAATACCGAGAAATATTGTAAATATAGGGAAAATATGCATCATTACTAGATTTTGGGTAAAATATGCAATAATCGGTGAGAATGGTCTAAATATGCAAATGCATATAATCCGGTCTCTAGTAATAAGAATGCCAAACCGGCGCACAGTGGCGAAAAATGAAAAATATCGTGTTTCAAAATTGTCTAGAGCCTTCAATTTTGGTTCGATTTGGACGATTTTTTTTTTAAAAATTGAAGCTTATTAAATTCCGAACAAAGTTGTCTGAGCCGATTTTGCAATTAAACTTTTGTTTCAAAATGGCGGTTTCTGATTATATAGCGACTGAGACACAGAAAACGCTTATAGCTTCAAACCAAGTTGTGCTAAAATGCGTGTATGTATGTTTTTTTTTATGTCGCAGATAATATATCTAATATCACAGTTACAAGATTAATAATAATGAACCCAAAATGGCTGCCATGAACAATAAAAGTATTATAAATATGAATAAACGTACCATTATTATTTTATATCCATAACATTTGCATAAATAATTTCTTTAAGGTTGTTAATTATAAATATGTTTCAACAATTGACTTAAAATGACAAATCAAGTATGGCGGATGCCAAATTGAATCGAGCAAGAAAGTTTCTCTGTGGCATTTAGACTGTGGCAGTCAGATCATTCAAGTTATTCAAGTTTAGTTGCGGGAAGAATATTGCTGCTGTAAATTTTAAGTATCGTAGACAATTTTCTAGTAGATACAAAAAAAACAGCGATACACGCAGAAAAGGACAGCTCACACAGCTAGAAAATGACTACAACAGCTAACGCTATATAATCAGAAACCAACGTCCGCCATTTTGAAACAAAAGTTTAATTGAAAAATCGGCTCCGACAACTTTGTTCGGAATTTAATAAGCTTCAATTTAAAAAAAAATCGTCCAAATCGAACCAAAATTGGAGGCTCTAGACAATTTTGAAACACGATTTTTCGTTTTTCCCCACTGTGCGGCGGTTCTATAACGGAGTAAAAATGCTCTTTTGTAGCGAAGTTTTATTGCCGAGCAAATCATTTTATTTCCGTACTTTCCTGTTGCCCCCACTATAAATACATATTTAGAGCAGGATGCCCAAGTGTCAAGCCAGTTAGTGTGTTAACAAAATATCTTCTCCAGCGAAACGCCAAAAGTTTGGGCAGCTAACCCATAATGAAAAGCGTTAAAGTTAAAAATGTATTCGATCACGTTAAAAATGATCAAAATTGTGATTTGTATGTAGAAGATTGTGTGACAAAATGTTTCTTAATTACCGGAGTTGGTAAAAGCGACAGTTTACGGAATTTTAAGAGCGGTATAGACTCTCCAAAAAAGAGACCAGACAGAAAAAAATTTCAGCTGACAGACAAGACAAAAGAAGCAGTCATGAACAATTCATGACTTTTTTATGGAAAAAAGAATTCCAAATTTTGGACATGATTCTGCCGCTTGCGACAAGCCACCCAGAAATACCGAAAATGAGTAGAGTAAAACTATGGAGTGTTTTAAAAGGAATGAATTTTTATCGGAAAAAAGTTTGAAAGAAAATCTTTATTGATAGAAAGGGGAAAAACTGTACACTGGAAAATAGATTATTTAAGGAAAACTAGGAAATCTCGCTCTGAAGGAAAAATGATATATTCCATAGTTAAGACGTGGATAAATGAAGGGTACACAGTCAAGAAAGTTCGGCAAAATGGGAATATCAAAAATGCTCGCCAAGCATTCAATGAAGGTCTCTCACTGGTCTGAAACCGCCATCTGATAAGGAACGTAGGTTAATTATTACGCATATTAGAAGCGAAAGTGATTCTGTAGACGTAGGTCTTTTAACAGGCGAGATTATGACGAAGATACGAATTCCGATGTATTTGAAGATTGGTTTTCGCAGATGATAGACATGCGATATATCAGATCCGTAGTATTTTTACCCGCTGATCACGAATGTGACGTCAGAATATCGCCATCACACCTCAATTTTTTTTGTAACCTCAAAAAATAGGTAAAAAATTAGTAAAAATTAAGAAAAATATACTCCTAAAAAATTGATTCAAGCTTTTTCATGAATCCAGAGATGTATTAATATGTATTCGGACACGCTAAGCTAATATTCATCGGTTGGATTAAGCCATACAGTTCTGTTTTGTTTCTAACCTCAATAAATCAGACAGATATAGTGCTTCTCGAATGCAAAAACGAATTCAAATTAAAATTCAACCGATTCTTACCAAATTTGGTACACGGGGTTTTTTGGGTTGCTGATCATGAATCTGAGGTCGGATTTGCAAAATTCAAAATGGCGGATCCAAGATGGCGGACAAAATTTTTGAAAACCAACCGATTCCTACCAAATTTGGTATACAGTTGGGGAATCCTCAAACCTGATACTCTTAAACCCTAAACCCTGAAACCTTAGACTCCCACACCCTGTAACCTCAAAAAATAGACCTCAATAACCCTGTAACTTTAAAAATGAGACCCAATAAACTCAAAACCAGGAGTTTTAAACCATATACTCTCAAATAGTAGACCCTTAAGCCCTAGAATTGCGAAGGTTAGACCCGCGCCTAACTTTCCTTTTTTTGGCTGTATCTTGTTCTTTTTTCCGCGAATGACCTATTCAAAGGCTTTCTGCCCAAACGCTTTTGAGGACTTGTTTCTCTTTTTAGCGACCAGCAATAGTCCGCTAGCATATGGTCATCCCATCGTCCTTGATACCGATTTTCTATGATTTTCAGATCTTGGTGAAAACGTTCCCCTTGCTCCTCACTGTAGTCACCAAGATTATCTGGGAAATCATCGATGTGGGAGTCCAGGAAATGTAATTTTAGATTCATTAAGCAACCTAATGTTTGAAAATTTTTTACCATTTTCTCGACTATTTCTTTGTACTTAGGACTTTTATTATTTCCCAAAAAGTTTGTTGCGACTTCTTTAAAACTAAGCCAAGCAGCTTTTTTCAACTTTATTCATTTTAGTAACAAATAATGAATCTTGAAACAATTTTCTTATTTGTGGCCCGTCAAATACGCCTGCCTTAATTTTAGCTTCAGAAAATTTCGGAAATTTTTTATGCAAATATTTGAAACATGGGCCGTTTGTATCTAATGCTCTCGTGAATTGCTTCATAAGTCCAAGCTTAATGTGAAGCGGGGGAATAAGAACTTTTCCTGGATCTACCAATGGTGGAAATAATACATTAGTTTCACCAGGAGTGAACGATTCTTATAATGACGTTCCCCGTCTCTGCTATTCCACAGACATTTATAACAGGGATAAAGTGTAAACCCTGACTGTTGGCCAAGCAATATTGTTACAATTTTCAGATCTCCACAAATTTTCCAGTTATGATCAGCATATTTTATTTTTATCAAAAGCTGCTTCATTTTTTCATATTGCTCTTCCATAACTATGGAATGAGCAATCGGAATGGGAGCGTAAACGTTGGTATTATGCAGCAAAACTGCCTTAATGCTCCGTTTAGAAGAATCAATGAACAGTCTCCATTCTTCAGGATCGTATGAGTTATTTTGAAATTCATCCATTAGACCTTTTACATCGGTACAATATGAAAGTGACAATTCCTCGTCCATTGTGAAATATTTTCGAAATTCTTCATCTCTGTTTCTATAATAAGAAATCGTAGGTTCTGGCTTAAGTAAAAGTCTTTTCTTTAAAAAGGAAGCAAGATGCTCTGAACCATCTTTGGATAAGCCTAAATCTCTGACTAGATCACTAAGTTCTGACTGTGATACGAGTATTGGTTCTGGTTTACGGTTTTATGGTAGAAATTCTTTATCTGTGTCACTAGTATATGATAGGTTGTCACTAGAACATTCATTAGTAACAGTGTATGAATCTTTTTCGACAGTCTCAATGTTTTCGGCATGAACTGATAAGGTGAAATCATTTGTTTCCATAACATCAGCATCAAGTGGTTCAGGAGGCGGAATTAGTTTAGTTGGTCTTGTTACTGTCGAAACATCGTTATAAGTAATAGTGCTTTTATTTTTTCGGTTATGCCTAGATACAACATTCATACAAAAGTAGCAATCATTTTCACTGTATGGTCTATTCCATATTGCTGGTCTGGAATATTTAATCGCCTTCTTATTCATGTACAACATTATTTTGCAAGAACTGCAAATGATGTGGGGAACCCCAATCTGTATCCTGGTGCTGTATTTCAATGTTAAAACAATCCTTATATAAGGTTTTAATCTTATCCGTTATCGGTGACCCCATTTTACTCAATACGTGTTGACAGCAAATATAACAAAATGAATCACTGTTTTTATCGCACTTATGAAAAGTCCTTGTACCGTGAGACCGTTTTCTTGTAGCATTATACTCTACATGAGCCAAGTCACCCACACATGAAGAGCTACGGTCGCTGGATGACGACGGCTGCGGGCCCGCTTTCCCACCCTGACCAACCGCCGATAGTGGGTTTCCGAGTCCCTGCATCGTAATTCTCTTTCTTCTACCTGCCATGACGGCATCTAAGCCGTTATCCAGGGACTCTGCCGGCTAGTGGAGTAACACCTTTGCCACCGTCACCACGTGGAGGTGCCCTGGATGCAGGTAGAAGAATAAAAAATCGACCAATGAATTTTCTCGGCGTTCAAAATGGCGCGAAAACATCTGCCATCTTGAATTTTGCAAATCCAACCTCAGATTCGTGATCAGCGACCCAAAAAATCCCCGTGTACCAAATTTGGTAAGGATCGGTTGAATTTTAATTTGAATTCGTTTTTGTATTCGAGAAGCACTATATCTGTCTGATTTATTGAGGTTAGAAAGAAAACAGAACTGTATGGCTCAATCCAACCGATGAATATTAGCTTAGCGTGTCCGAATACATATTAATACATCTTTGGATTCATGAAAAAGCTTGAATCAATTTTTTAGGAGTATATTTTTCTTAATTTTTACTAATTTTTACCTATTTTTTGAGGTTAGAAAAAAATTGAGATGTGATGGCGATATTCTGACGTCAGATTCGTGATCAGCGGGCAAAAATACTACGGATCTGATTTATCGCATCAAAAGTATACCCCACTTTTTTTTTTTGTGGGGCTGTGTAATCCAAGCTGGAATCTGAAATATTCTTTGCTGCTAGAAATATACATTTTGGTATCCAGCCTTCTTCTGATCCCGCATGTAAAATAGTTATTCTTTTACCTTTATTGGAGCTTTGGTGTGGCATTTTTTGGATTTATCAATCCATCCTTTACTGGGTGTGTCGTGGGTGTCATACCAAGTGTCATCTAGGTAGATTATCGTTCGATTTTCGATCTAGCTGTATTTATTTTTTCAAGATATTCCTTTCTGAGTTGTTGTAAGCGCCGTGATTCCATTATAACTTGCCTTTTGTCTATTTTTTTGAACAAAAACCCCAAACGACATAGAATACGCCATAAAGTTGTAGTGGAACATTTTATGTTACAACAACAATCCTCGGACAGCCTCCGTGAAAGTGACAATAACGTAGGAACTTTTTGTTCTGCATACATTTCATAAATTTTGCGGCGGATTAAATCTTCTTGACAGAAATTAATACATTTCCACACTCCTTTGTCTTTTCGTGTTTTTTTTTTTAGGCGCTATCGAATTATTTACAATTTTCCTAACTGTCGTTTCAGGGTTGCTTGTTAAAGCTGATGTCTCGATCAATGAAGAGTACATTTTATGGCCTCGCTCCACTAACTTTAAATAAACACTTTTAACTATCACTTTTGCCTCAACGGGCAAACATTTGTGGCTTCTGATGAAAAGGGCTTCGGACATTTTGAGACACTATTCACTTTATAATATGCACTATTTCAGTATAATACTGCAGATAAAAAGAAGAATATTCTTTACGTTTATAAACAGGAAGTAGCCAATAAAATATTGGATAGAAAGGGAGGTATATATATAATATATATATATATATATATATATATATATATATATATATATACATATATATATATATATATATATATATATATATATATATATATATATATATATATATATATATATATATATATATATATATATATATATATATATATATATATATATACAGTCGACCCTCTATATAGTGAAAGACCAAAATGTTGACCGAAATTTCACTATAGAAAGTTTTTCACTATATAAAGAAAAAATCCGTATATATTGCTATGTACGAGTATGTATTTTATATTGGTAATCCTTTACTTGTATTTTATAAGATACAAGCAACAAAAAAAATTGCAAAATTGAATTATTAGAAAAGATTTTATTAAATATTTGAAAGTTTAAATAGTACATAGCATGTACAGGGCTAAATACACACATAAAGTCCGTACGTTATATCTTTACCCGTGCGTCATAGTTTTCAGACCATATAAACAGACGACTATTATATTATTTGTCTCTTTTCACCAATAAATCGTAGGTATTGGTAAAAAGAGACAAAAAATATAATAGTCGCCATTGCCTTTTTAAGGTAGCGAGATCCAAATTTTGTGAACAATTTTGTTTCGGTAATGATGTTTTATGTTTTTTATAATACCCTGGTCCATAGGTTGCAATTTGGAGGTCATGTTTGGTGGAAAAAAAATCAATTCAATATTCCTTAATTTTTTACTTACAGTAACTGGATGTGCAGGACAATTGTCTATAAACATCACAATCTTTCGCTTTTGGCTTTTCATTTTCGTATCCAATTCTTTGATCCATCTTTCGAAAATCTCAGAAATCATCCATGCCTTTTATTATTGGCGTAATCTAACTCCAGAGATTTAATTCCTTTTAAACAACGGGGATTTTTGCTTTTACCTATGAGCAGTAATTTCAGTTTTTCTGAGCCATCCATGTTTGCTCCAACCATAAGTGTCACCCTTTCTTTACTTGTTTTAACACCAAAACATTTATCACTTTTAAAAGCAAAAGTTTTATTTGGCAAACATTTAAAAAACAAACCGGTTTCATCACAATTGAAAACGTTTTTTTGGCTCGTACTTTTTCAATGCACTTTTTAAAACAGTTTCAGTCCAAATGTCACAGTCCTGCTGACTAACGCTTGCACTCTCGCCAGACACCGTCTTGAAAACAATTGAATTGCGAGTCTTCCAGGCACTCAACCACCCTTCACTAGCTTGAAAATTAACGCAGTTAAATTCTTTAGCAAATTGTAGTGTCTTTTGCTTTATTAAATTTCCCGATATGGGTACGTTTTGATGCGTACGGGCCACTTGAATCCATTGTAAAACTGCTTCATTTACATCCTCGTAAGTACTCACCCATACTCGTTTTCGACTGCTTGGAACACTAGGTTTCTTGATGATACTGTCGCGACTTTTTATTATCAGAGAGACGCAACTTGGAGAAACACCAAATTTTGCAGCAACATCAATTTTTTTGCAGCCTTTATCAACTTCCTCCAAAACTTTAATTTTCTCAGCTAAACGTTAACACACTCGCTTGGACATCTTACTTGATTCTTAAACAAAAAGAAACTGAACCTGAATTTGCGAATTATATATATTTATATATATATATATATATATATATATATATATATATATATATATATATATATATGTATATATATATATATATATATATTATATATATATATATATATATATATATATATATATATATATATATGTATGTATATATGTATATATATATATATATATATATATATATATATATATATATATATATATATATATATATATATATATATATATATATACAGTTACGACCCTGTTATGGTCAGGTACGTGCGAAGATCCTAACGGTCGTTTAATATTTTTATTGCATCAATTTGCCAAATCAATTTCTTAGATCTTGAAAAATACTATACATTATATTTTTCTTACGCAAATATTCATGCAAAATAGGCCTCTCGGGTTCTGTTGATATCACTTTCACTCAGCGGTCATTCAGAACAATATGGTGGATTTTTTTTATGTTTTTTGGAGTGACTGCCTCATTTAGACGTCCGGAACGTAGTATATCATTGGTGCTTGTACGACTGCATTTAAGTTCACTAAAACATCTACATATAGTTGTTTTCGACGGAGCAGATGTGTCATAACACTTCTCAAGCCATTCTTGGGTTCTGGCGGTATTTTTTCCGTCGTGTTGCAAAAATCAAAAGTAGCGTCGCTGTAACTCGCAAAGTAATAGACAAAATATCATGAACATTTTACACGAATCTTCTGAGAATTGACACTAACTGAAAATCATACGAGTGTTTCTGTTTGTGCTGCCATCTCTCGGAAAGTCTCGGGACTGGTCATCCCATGAGGACATCATACATGATTCTAATGGCCGTTTAATGTTTTTATTGCATCAATTTGCCAAATTACTTTCTTAGATCTTGAAAAATACTATACATTATTTTTTCACATGCAAATATTCATGCAAAATAGGCCTCTCGCGTTCTGTTGATATCTTCACGATGTCAGCTATCTCTCTCGGTTTCACTTTGCTGTCATTCAGAACAATATGGTGGATTTTTTTGTGTTTTTGCAGTGACTACCTCATTTAGACGTCAGGAACGTGGTACATCATTGGTGGCTGTACTACTGGATTTAAGTTCACTAAAACATCGACATATAGTTGTTTTCGACGGAGCAGATGTGTCATAACACTTCTCAAGCCATTCTTGGGTTCTGGCGGTATTTTTTCCGTCGTGTTGCAAAAATCAAAAGTAGCGTCGCTGTAACTCGCAAAATAATAGATAAAATATCATGAACATTTTACACGAATCTTCTGAGAATTGACACTAACTGAAAATCATACGAGTGTTTCTGTTTGTGCTGCCATCTCTCGGAAAGTCTCGGGACTGGTCATCCCATGAGGACATCATACATGATCCTAATGGCCGTTTAATGTTTTTATTGCATCAATTTGCCAAATTACTTTCTTAGATCTTGAAAAATACTATACATTATTTTTTTCACATGCAAATATTCATGCAAAATAGGCCTCTCGCGTTCTGTTGATATCTTCACGATGTCAGCTATCTCTCTCAGTTTCACTTTGCTGTCATTCAGAACAATATGGTGGATTTTTTTGTGTTTTTGCAGTGACTACCTCATTTAGACGTCAGGAACGTGGTACATCATTGGTGGTTGTACGACTGGATTTAAGTTCACTAAAACATCGACATATAGTTGTTTTCGACGAAGCAGATGTGTCATAACACTTCTCAAGCCATTCTTGGGTTCTGGCTGTATTTTTTCCGCCGTGTTGCAAAAATCAAAAGTAGCGTTGCTGTAACTCGCAAAGTAATAGACAAAATATCATGAACATTTTACACGAATCTTCTGAGAATTGACACTAACTGAAAATCATACGAGTTTTTCTGTTTGTGCTGCCATCCCTGGGAAAGTCTCGGGACTGGTCATCCCATGAGGACATAATACATGTATCTTTTTTTTTAAGCTGCCTGGGGTATCATTATCTAGAATCGTATAGAATTTAAAAGAACGTTTTAAAAAGTAGTCTTGTCGACACTAATATATTTCTTATGGTGACTGTTCGATAAGTTTGCGATAATTTTTAATAACGTATTTAAACAAAAACTTTGTGTAATTGTGTCTAATTTGTAAATGACTTCGCAATTATTTTTTCTCGTTTCTAAAAATAATTATTCTCTCTGAAATTAGTTCAACAAGACAGAGGCTCAGGTGGCATCTCTTAATAATAGATCATACAAATTTAGATACAAGAGAAAATAGTAAACCTAAGTTAGGTATTTAGATTTTAGGTAGATAGAAACAGGTGCAATTTGAATCTACAATAGTACGAAAGTTAAGTAAAAGTTAATTTTTATATGCAATATTTAGGACTTTTTAGGGTGAGTATATGTAATTTTAAATTAATTTTAAAAACCTGCAATAAAACCCATTGTTTTCCTTTAAGAATTAAAATTTGTAAAAATTATTTCCAAATCTGTTATTGATTTTTCTAATTAGTGGGTGCATACGAATTGTGTTTTACGGTTTTTAAAAAGTCCTTTAATTGGAGAATCAGCAAAAGTTTTTTTAAACCATTTTAGTTCTTTTAGAATCTCTAATTGCAGTGAAGTTCAATTCTGGATATTATCGGGTTTAAAACTAGGGTTATTTTTTAAGAATGCAGCGACATCAAACCCTGGATGTTTGGAATTTAAAAATTACCGATATTTCACGATATAATTCTTAGTCGAAGATGTTGATTAGATCCATTAATTAACTCCCTTCAGTATGGCTTTCAACTTATTATGTGAGGAAGATTTTTCACCCCTGCGGTCCTTCTTCAGATGTTTTAATGTGAAGAAGTCGCAGGCCCCTACATCAGGGCTATAAAATGATATTGTAACAGCTTTTGCTGATGGTATACACTGCATGAGTCTTGGAGACTCTAAAGTTTTAGTTCTCCATCATTTTGAACATTCTCTAATGGCCTGGTTCACATTTGGGATCGTTCATCCGTAAACCATTTATTGTACACACTTTTCTATACATTCAGCAAAAATTAAAAGAACTTCTTTGGAGGTAGAGAGCTCTTATGAATCCATTACATTGACTCCTGTTGTGTGAAGAATATCAGGAAATCATCAAAATACCATCCCTTGTGATAATTCGCAAAAAATAACTCATCATTCCCTAAAAGAGCCAAGTTTTTTAGAGAAATTTCTTTTCTTGGTAATTTCTGCTGTGGTAACACGGGATTTGCGGATCCATCATGCAGAAGCCTTTTTCATCCCAAAGTCTTAAATTTGGTCCATTTCCCCCTTTAATGATAAAGCTTATCGCCATGCAATGCTACAAATTTTTCAGAAGAAAGTAAATCGTATAAACTACAAAACTCAACGAACTCGCGCAAAAGTTCGTCATAGTACTAACATAAGGAGAGAGGTCCGAGACTTTTCGATAGATGGCAGCACAAACAAAAAAAGACATATGATTTCTAGTTAGCGTCAACTTTTAGAAGATTCGTGTAAAATTTTCATCACATTTTGTCTATTAGATTGCGAGTTTCAGCTGTTTGAGCGATGCAACTTTTGATTTTTGCAAAATGATGGAATATCAATGGGAAAAAATACAGCCAGAACCCAAGAATGGCTTGAAAAAGTGTTATGGCACATCTGCTCCGTTGAAAGCAATATTATGGCACATCTGCTTCGTCGAAAGCAACTTTATGTCGATGGTTTAGTTAACTTAAATGCGGTCGTACAAGCACCGATGATGCACCACGCTCCAGACGTCCAGATGAAGCAGTCACTTTAAAAATGACCGTGAAAGTGAGAGAGATAGCTGACTTCATAAAGATATTCACAGGACGCGTGAGGCATATTTTGCATGAATATTTTCGTATGAAAAAACTACATGCCCGATGAATTCCGCGCAGTCCCCGATTGATCAAAAACAGCAACGTGTCGAAGATTCAGAACGCTGTTTCGGCGTAATCCAAAGCAATTCTTGCGTCGATTCGTAAACAATAGACGAAACACGGATCCACCACTACATTCCCACAGTGGTCCAACTTCGTCCCACTGTGCAACCCAAAATTTTAGCTGCCTCTCAATTTTTAAGATGTTATATTAATTTTTTTTTAAATACTTGTCAGACATAGCGCTTCAACTTGTACCTGAAACTTTTTTGTTAACCAAAATATACTCGCTAAAATCTTTCTACCTGATGATTGAGTCGGCTTCATGCGTTCCAACAACTCTACGGACTTCCTCACGGTGGAACGAATTTCCACTGTGCAATTCAGAATTCCAGCTGTCTTTCAATTTTTAAGATATTGCGTTTTTTAAAGTACTCGTCAGACATAATGCTTCAACTTGTACCTGCGACTTCTTTGTTCATTTTTTTTTTTTGTAAATTTGGCTAAAAGATGAAGAAGGTCTCTTTTTTTAAATAATACTCTTTTGGCCATGAATTTTTAACTGTGTACATTTAAATCTTGATAATTTGCTTATGCTAATATGGTATATGTTTCTGTGGTCGCTGATTCCTGTAAAAATAATCATTTTAGCAAACATTTTGAGGATTTTAAGTAATTGGAAAATTGGTTCTTTTCCGCTGTTTTTTTATAGTTTTTTCAGCCGCTAAAGAAAGAACGGAGAATTTCTGGTTCAACAATATTATTTTAAGGTACTTAATAAGGGATACTATAATAATTTTGGCAAAATTTAATCTAGTTTTCAATAAATGGCGAACTTTCAATTCATTTAAAAATTTTATTTCTTTGTTTTCAATTGAAATTTATCAAGTGGGAATTATTTGAAGATAACATAATAATCTACTTTTATGAAGTATAAAAAAATGAATAATATTAAACTATAAAAACTATAAAAAAAAACTAAAAATAACTGAAATTGGCCAATAGCTTGTGACGTGCTAAAACGCCCCAAACACGTTGGCCGCGCCAATTTGTAGCGTGTTAAAAAATATGCCCTCTCGTTTGGGCGCAATTTTGTAACCTTTTAATAACGCCCGCACTTTGAGGCACAATTTTGAAACATCTTAACTTCTTTGCTTTTAATAAATATATTATTTATTAAATAGTTATTTGCCCCTTACGTATATCTTAATTTCTGAGAATGTATTGAATGGATATTAATACTGAAAGAACTAAAGAAATTAGACATAAACTAGCTCAGTTTTTTTTTGGTAGAGAAATATGGATAAGAGATAATTTTTACACGTCTTTTGAAAATAGTCTCTACAGTTGTTTAAAATTTTTGGTCGTACAGATTTTGGGCACTATTCAATTTGAAATAAAAGGAATCTAACTTCAGCTCAAAAAAATGAAAAAATAGTGAAGGGTTATGTAGTTGTTAAAAAATTTAATATGTTACAACCATTGTGTCCTGAAAGATATAGTAAAACGGGTGATTCAGTGAAACGCTAGATTTAAATAAAGAAAAGGGTTTATTAATGACAAAATTAAAAGGTCTAACTTCGCTACACTTTAAAATTATTACTACTAATCTAGTAGATGGTACATAGTCTTTAAATCAGGATTCTAATTAAGGCTTAGCTAAACACAGTGTTAAAAGTTCTTGGGGATTAACTTCACGAGTTTCACGTGCTGAATAGACGATGTAAACGCACTTCTCAGCAGGAAACTAGGTCTATTGATTGATATACTGATGATTTACGGTTTTTTCTATGAGTTTTTGGCCTGTCCGGGTGAGATATTCATAACACTGATGTCTCCACCTTGACTATCCCAGTTCCCTTTGGGCTGCTAAACATTTCTTGACCCCTAAACGTCTGGGAATAAGCAGGATATTTCAAGGAAAAGGCCCTTGAACTTGAAAACTAAAACCGTTTTGCACTACTACATCACTAATAAACGAGTACGGCAACATGATAAAAAAAGCCTACTGGGCGGCTTACTGAAGGAAAAGCCTTCTCTGGCTACATGATCAAAACGGAGAACCCACTG
>CM032452.1:123377157-123431104 GCA_019049505.1 Pachyrhynchus sulphureomaculatus | reverse complement strand
CTTAGTTGTGACGTTGAAGAAACGGTGGAAGAAAAGAAACCCTGGAATTCACTGTCGCATGTAAATTTAATGAAAGAACTTCACTTAGCATCAAATGATTGACTGAACTATTTACGGATGAATGAGGATGTGTATCTTTTATTACGCCTTGTGACGCCTATTATACAAAAGTAGAATACCACCATGAAGGAGGCTATTACTCTCCATAGTATTGACACTTCTTAGAATCCGCTGTTGGTGCTGACGAACGAAAGAAGGTCATAATACCACAGTGATGGTTTGTATACTTCGGTTTCCTACTCCATTTCTTTCACCATATTTAACTTTTCTAAGCCCTAACTGCAAAAAATATTTCACCTGAATTAAATTTTGTGATGGATATAATTAGCGAAGTGGTGAACTTCATAAAAACAAGACCAGTGTAGGCGAGATTTTTCCATAAACTTTGTGAAGATTTGGGTGCCGAGTACACATCTTTACTTTATTATTGTAACTCTCGCTGGTTGTCGAGAGGTAACGTACTCTCACGTGTATACGAATTCAAAATGAGTTGTACACGTACTTATTGACAGAATCGCATCATGACGCAGAAAAGTTTAAAAATACCGAGTTCTTAATAAAATTGGCGTATCTTTGCGACATATTTGAGAAATTAAAAGTTTTTAATAAATCGTTGCAGGGAAATGAAACGCATATATTGCAACTGACTAATAAAATTGCAGCGTTTCAAAGGAAGTTGCTGTTGTGGAAAAAAAAAATAGAAGAGGAGCAAGAAAATACCGACTGTTTTCCTGTTTTGAAAGGCTTTCCGAAAGAAAAATCTTTTCAAAATCTGAAGCCAAGTTTGCAATTGATATTTATTTTATCACTTATCAACATTAAGCACTCATTTTAATAAATATTTTCCAAAGAATCTGAATCAATATGACTGGATTAGAAACCCACTCCAATCGACCCACCACCATTTACACTTTTAACAGTCGAGGAAGAACAGCTGTTAGAACTATTTTGTGATACGAGCCTAAAACTACGATTCGATAAAGACAAAACTGTTGCAATTTTGAAGCAATGCATCCCAAGAATATCAGTACTACGGCTTTGAGGGTTCTTTTACCATTTGCTACGTCGTACTTGTGTGAAATTGGCTTTTCTCTGCAGTTGCAATAATCAAATCAAAGTACAGGTCGCAAATAAATTTAGAAAAAGATATAAGAGTAGCAATTTCAAAAACTTCAGCCTCGATTTGAGAAGTTATGCTCAGAAAAGCAAGCTCATCCTTCTCATTAATTGTATTTGATTGATTGATTGATTATTTTAGTTTGGCGCGTCGATATCGAGGATCATTTGCGCCATAAGTGGGATGTTTAAATCTTAGAAAATAATTGTGTTTCTTTGAAGAATTTGATCAAACTGGAGATATTTGTAACATTTGGAATCAATATTTGATCGAGAGGTTTTAATAACCTTGTCTTAATGTCTAAATATTCATTTGAAGTTAAAATATGGTTAATAGTTAGAGTATTGTCGCAGTTTGGACATCTGGGTGGCGGATCACCTTTCAACCAATAAGAATGAGTGAGGAAGGTGTGTCCGATAGCTACCCTTCTCCATATTGTATTCTCTCGACGTGACAGAGCATCGAGCTGAAGGGGCGGAAAAACTAGAGATTTAACTCCCCACAACTTGCACGAATCCTCCCGCAGGTCCCACTCCAGCTGAAATAGATTATCAAAAGTCTGTTTGAAAAAGTTTTTTAGATCTTTTGGAGTGAGGATTGTGTTAATTGGAGTGCCCGAGGTGATGGCAACCCTAGCTTGTAAATCAGCACTTTCTTTACCTTTTATGTTAATGTGGCTGGGCACCCATAAGAAAGATATAGTGATACCCCTATTGGATGCCATTTGTATAAGATCAGATATGGATGTAGTGATAGGGTGAAAATGCGTGGAAGAGCTGATTGATTGTAATGAACTCAAGGAGTCTGTTATGATTAAAACTTTAGTATCTAGTTTGGTGGATATTAACCATCTTAACGCTTCTTTGATAGCAAATAATTCCGCTGAAAAGATAGAGGTGTAATTGTTTAATTTGAATTTAATGGTAGTGTTATTGTATACGAAAGCGGCCCCCGTTCCCTGGGCAGTCTTAGAGCCGTCTGTATAAATATGAGAAGAGTCTTTGTATGTCTCGTTGATAAGTAATAGGAAGGCTGATCTGATTATGTGGCTTGGATTTAATTTCTTGTTATATTTTCGGAGCGTATAGTCAATGAAGGGTCTTATTGATGTCCAAGGCGGGTATATAGAAACTTTAGGAGAGTCGTTAGTTTGAATGGAGAGGTTGTGACGATTTAGGATGTTTTTTACTCTAGATGCTATGGAGTCTGGTGAAATAATTGTGTTAGGTGGCGGGTTTAAATGTAATGCTCTTTTCATGGTGGGTTTAAATGAGGCAGTTGAAAAGTATAGTATGCGGGATCTTTGTCTTGAAAGGTTGAGAGATGGAGTAGCAGAGACGCACTGTAAACTTGGGATGGGCGATGTACGAAAGGCCCCACTGTAGCCAATCTGAGAGCTTGATTCTGGATTGTATCTAATTTTTTCTTGTAAGAGGGTCTTGATGCATCATATATAAAGTCACCATAATTTAATTTGGATAGTATGAGAGATTTTATAAATCCTGATTAAGGTTGTGAAACTTCCTGCCTATTGCGAATTTGCTAGCAATCTCATCAAATTGATGTCCTTTGAAGTAGTCATTCTGAGATGGTTGATGTGCTCCTTCCAATTCAACGTTGGATCAAAGATCATGCCCAATATTTTGAAGTTGTTCTGAGGTGTTATAGGGTCATTGAGAAGTTTTAGTGGATTTAATTTAGAGCAGTTTCTTTTCCTGCAGAAATGTATGTATGATGATTTGTTTGGGGAAAAGGAATATCCCGAAATTGTGGCCCATTTTTGGATATTGTTCAGGGAAGATTGAATGAATTAATTGTATTGTTTGTAGTTTTTTTTTTTATGTTTTCTGAAAAATAAGAATTAAGATTCTATATTCTTTGGAGTTTTCTTAGAAGGGCCTCGCAAAAAAATAGCAACCTGTAAAGGGAGTCGCAGTAAAAATAAAATTGGGAACCCCTGCATCATACCCTTTTTTATTAAGAAACAAGTACCATTTTTTCGGGTCGAAAATTGAACTTTTTCTTCGAATGCTTGCCATTTTCACAGAAATCAATATTTTCAAAATCCTCTACGTATTTTTCTAGCCATTATTTATTTTATTTATTTATTTATTTATTTACGGGACAGGCCCATTAACTAATAAGGACAAAATACAAAAGTTTACAATATAAATGACACTTAAAACTACTTAAAACTAAAGGCTAAAACTAAGAAATTCAGAAAAGAACCCCGATCTGCTTCTTAAAAAGTGACAAGGAGCTGGAGAACAATTCCAGTGATGGGCAGTTATTTACAATGCCCATAGATCTTGTTATGAAGGTATTAGCTCCGTAGGTTGTCTTATGATAAGGTTTGAAGAAGGACAACGTAGATCTAGTATGTTTAGAGGGTGCATACAAATTAATCTGAGATAAAAGTTCTGGACAATTTACAATGGAATTTAAAATTTTAAAGAACATTACAAGATCACGCTGAACTCTCCGGTTAGACAGGGTATTCAAGTTTAATACAGATGTCAGTTTTGAATAACTAAAAGAATCATTGTTAAAGAATTTAAAATTAATATGACGTAGAAATTTACTTTGAACAAGCTCCAAGCTCCTAGCATGGCAAGCAAAAGGTGGGTTCCACACACATGAGCAATATTCCAAGAGAGGCCTAACCAACAAGCAGTACAGCATTTTTATAGAGGTAATGGATGAAAATTCTGATGAGCAACGCCTAATGAACCCAAGCTTCCTTAGAGACCTAGACGTTACCTCGGTTATATGAGGAATAAAACTCAGTGCCGAATCAAACTTAACCCCAGATCCTTAACATTAACCACGGACAAGAGGGAAGTCCCATTTATGCTGTAATCAAAAAACAATGAATTGCGTGATCTCGAGAAAGACATAGAGAAGCATTTAGAAGTATTTAAAACCCTACCGTTTAACTGACACCAGACACTAAGTCTATCCAAATCACTCTGCAATCCCACACAATCAATCCTCAATCGATCCAACCGCCGTATAGAACTTCAAATCATCAGCAAAAAGCAAGAACCTGCAAGACCGAAAGCAGTCGGCCACATCATTCAAGAACAGGTTAAAACAGCAGAGGCCCCATATGGGAACCTTGAGGCACTCCTGAGGGCACAGTAATGTTGACAGACTTAAAATTATTAGCTCGAACCACTTGAACTCTGCCACACAAATAACTCCTAATCCAGCCCAACAGTCGACCCCGATATGCCAAGGTTATTGAGCTTCTTAAGAAGAACACCATGGTTGACCTTATCAAAGGCCTTAGAGAAATCGGTATAGATGGAATGTACCTCAGATCCACTCTCCAAGGTCCTCGACAGGTAGTCCGTATAGGAAATCAAGTTCAATTCAGCAGACTTGCCTCTCTGAAAACCAAACTGTTCATCTATTATAGATGGTCCCAAGTTAGATGCCAATACTTTAGTTACTAGGTTTTCAAATAATTTAGGAACAGTACTCAAAATACTTATTGGCCTATAGTTTGCGATATCTGCCCTGTCCCCTGACTTGAATACCGGGGTGACAAAACTGGTCTTCCAATAGTCAGGAAAGCAACCCTCCTCCAATGACCGGTTAAACAACATGCATAATGGTCGCGATAATACGAAGCTAAATGCCTTTAGTAATCCAGGAGGTAAACCATCAGGACCAGACCCCTTTCTGTGATCCAACCTCATGAGCCCCTCGTAAATTTCAGAGATTGAAATCTTAAATTTGAAGATATTATGAATATTAGTGAGGGTAAGGCTGGATAATCTAGTAACTCATCAGAATAAACAGAGCCGAAGTAACTTGCAAAAGAGATGTAGATAAAGAGGGCGATTTTCCCTCGCCACTGTGGTGTTACCCCTTAAATGGGTGAACAACTACACCCCACCTAAATAAAAAAATAAAATAAACTATTAATCAAATGTAAGCGATATAACGCAAATATGCATCTCGAGCTTCTTTTTCTTACCTGTATATACAGATGGGACTCTTCTAATAGCCTTGTGTTTCCAATGACTGGGGCCCGCCCAAATCTTGTCGACTTTCCCTGCGCCTGTATTGATAAGGGTGTTATTCGAATATTCGGATATTTCCTGCGGAGCGGCCTGGTCAAAAGGTCTAAATTCCGTGATGTACTCTAACTGTTGATGGAGGCAGGCCGGGACTATCTGTTTGTCGGCTTGTTCGTCGACATTTACTAAAACATAAAGCCGGGCTAAGTGCAACATCTGAGTGCCGGGAGTTCCGTATCTGATTTATATCATGACTTATAAATTTGTAAATAATAATTGGAACAAACAAAACTAATAAGTACCGAGCTGTCGCGTATTTCCATTAGGACACAATCAACTACCTACCGGTTAATCAAAAGTGGTCGATGCATCATATTATCAAATTTAAAAATACATACTGCTTTGGTCAAAAGTATTTACCACCTCTTTCAGTTCTTAGACTTCTCACCGCGCGCCGGACATGGGCCCAGAAACATAAACTTTTCCACGATGAGTATTGGACTAATATCGTGTGGTCGGACGAGTGCAACTTCAAGGTATACATTGTTCATTAAGTCTAAATATTGTCTAAACCATTTATTTTAGTAAATGAGTAGTAATGAGCTCCCATTTAGCTGGCGAAGTAAAAATTAAACGGTCAGCTCGGAACGACGTTTTTTTTAAAAATTTAAGAAATATGCGACAACTTACGATCGTCCATCTCCCTCTCTTCGAAAATATTGTGCAGCGATCCATCTAGCTCCGGAATAGGGATACCGTCATCATCATAAACCACGTCATCCAATTGATGCGACGTGGATGCTCTGAATTCCAACCTAAAATACATACAAAAATATACACCATTATTATACAGTCCCTGGCCAAATTATTAGACGCACTGTATTTTTTTTTAGTAATTTTATGTTTCTTAAGAGTTTTTATGCAATAATGGTATATTTAAACTACGATATTATTGATTTTTATTTAAAAGAATTGTTGTAGACTACATATTTGTATTTATTTTTAACATATGGTAACACTGTGTTGACAAAGTGATACATGAACGTAAATAAGTACAAACCTGTATCAGTCGCGATCGGAATCGAGTCAGGTAAGGACGTGTTTCTGTGGCTTTATAGACTGTGATTGTTTGTTTAACAGTTTTATACTACTCAGTTATTAGTTTATTTTGTACGCAGTGTTTTAAAAAAGTAATTGGACTATTTTCATTATGGGTAGAAAAGGCGATCTTTCACCACGTAAAAAAGCTGAAGTGAAGGCCCTTGTGATTGCGAAAACATTTACAAACTGAGAAATATCACGAAGATTGGAGGTTTCTGAAGCTAGTGTACGACGCATAAAAAAGAAAATTGAGTCAGGGAAGGAATTAAGCCCGAAAAGAAAGAAAAGATGCGGTAGAAAACCAATTTTCACTCCACGGTCAGAGAGATGTTTGAAGAAAATTTGTGTAGAAAACAGATTTGCTACCACAAAGGTAATAAAATCACAACGCCAGGATGCTAGCGTAAATGCTTCTGAGCGCACTGTTCGAAGAAAATTGAAAGAATTAGATTTCAAGGCCTGTCGCCCCCCGCCAGGAAGCCCAAGTTAACAGCTGCAATGAAAGCAAAGCGCCTGAAATGGGCCAAACAATGGGAAGACAAAGATGTGGACTTCTGGAGATCGGTAAGATACAGCAATTTAATAAATAATTGATACATTATTATCATTTTCAGTTAAATAAAGCAAATAAACATGGAAGTTTATATATTTTTCCTATTTTTGACAGGTCTGCTTCAGTGACGAAAGCACGTTCGAAATTTTGCAGAATAAAGCTCAGTATGTGCGTCGTCGTCATGGAGAAAAGTTTCATCCTGATTGTGTCGTCCCGACGGTTAAACATCCCACCAAAGTGATGATTTGATCAGTCATCAGCGGCAAGGGCACTGGACGTCTGTGCGTCGTCAAAGGAATAATGAGGCAAGATCAGTACAAAGAAGTATTACAAAATCGGTTGATTCCGCAGCTCAGAGAATGGTTTCCAAATGGGGAACCATTCACTTTCATGCAAGATGGAGCTCCCTGCCACACTGCTCGGTCTGTTAAAGCTTTTTTGGCAGAAAAAAATATCCCTCTGTTGGATTGGCCGGGTAATAGCCCTGATATGAACCCCGTGGGAGCTGATGAAAAGAGAAGTGGCTAAAGATGTGATTACCAACAAAACCCAGCTCCTAGAAAAGATTATTGATGTGTGAAATCATAATCCTAAAATGCAGGAGACAGTACAATCTTGCACTGCTAGGATGCCGCGCAGAATTAAAGCTTTGATAGCGGCTAAAGGTGGCTCGACTAAATATTGACTTTTACTAACATTAATTTCACTTTTCTTTAAAACTTAATAAACTTATGCTTTTCTAAATTAATGCTGTTTTCTTTATGTCAAATAAATAGGTAATTGATTGGATAATATAAAAATAAAAAACAAATCAATTTAAAATAATAAAACGGTACAATATCACTCGGTAATTAATATTTTACATGAAATCTTGCAGTGCGTCTAATAATTTGGCCAGGGACTGTATACATGAGAAGTCGTAGTTCTTGGGAACAGTCAATTCGGAGTAACTTTCCGACATTCCGCGCAAAGCATCTCCAGGGTTCTCTATTCTTCCAGATGAGAACGCCGAAGACGCAGAAAACATACTTTCATGTCAGGCAAAACTGCGTTGCTGAAATTTAAATTGCCGGCAACAGCTTTTAATAATCACGAGGACTGTTTTGAATCGATACTGCCAGTGTTCTAATCTCAACGAGTAAAGATCCCTAAAGATGCCTCGTCCACTTATAGTAAAGTTGCTTCAAACTGAGGCAGTCTAATTGCAACCACCACGAATTCTTAGCTAAGATCGCGATAGCTTCCGTTCTGTGATTCGTGTTGTATCTCTTTTACCGTCTCGAGACACGAACCTTTAACTTCATAGGGGGAACAGACTAACGTCGCAGGATACCAAAACAGGCGAATAAGGTAAGTGGCGATGACAATTATAGAATTCTTCGCCAAAAAACTGTCGCGTACAAAAGCATTGTCGTCATGCAAAAGGAAATTCTGGTCTCGACGAATGATTTATTGAACTTTGGTGATAATTTTAGGCGCGGTTGCAGTCGAAGGTCTTCTGGGACGCTCGTCGTTTTCCACCGGAGTTCAACCTTCCTTAAATTGTGAAAATCACTCAAAAATGTATGTACGGATCAGACTTCGAACCTTTAACTTCTTAGGGGGAACAGACTAACGTCGCAGGATACCAAATCAGGCGAATAAGGTAAGTGGCGATGACAATTATAGAATTCTTCGCCAAAAACTGTCGCGTACAAAAGCATTGTCGTCATGCAAAAGGAAATTCTGGTCTCGACGAATGATTTATTGAACTTTGGTGATAATTTTAGGCGCGGTTGCAGTCGAAGGTCTTCTGGGACGCTCGTCGTTTTCCACCGGAGTTCAACCTTCCTTAAATTGCGAAAATCACTCAAAAATATATATACGGATCAGACTTCGAACCTTTAACTTCTTAGGGGGAACAGACTAACATCGCAGGATACCAAATCAGGCGAATAAGGTAAGTGGCAATGACAATTATAGAATTCTTCGCCAAAAAACCGTCGCGTACAGAAGCATTGTCGTCATGCAAAAGGAAATTCTGGTCTCGACGAATGATTTATTGAACTTTGGTGATAATTTGAGGCGCGGTTGCAGTCGAAGGTCTCCTGGGACGCTCGTCGTTTTCCAACGGAGTTCAACTGTTCTTAAATTGCGAAAATCGCTCAAAAATGTATGTACGGATCAGACTTCGAACCTTTAACTTCATAGGGGGAACAGACCAACGTCGCACGATACCAAATCTGGCGAGTAAGGTAAGCGGCGATGACAATTATAGAATTCTTCGCCAAAAACTGTCGCGTACAGAAGCATTGTTGTCATGCAAAAGGAAATTCTGGTCTTGAAGAACGATTTATTGAACTTTGGTGATAATTTCAGGCGCGGTTGCAGTCGAAGGTCTCCTGGGACGCTCGTCGTTTTCCATCGGAGTTCAACCGTCCTTAAGTTGCGAAAATCACTTAAAAATGTACGTACGGCTCCAGACTTCGTCCCCGATTGTTTTCCGAATCATCTTATTCGTTTCAGTACCACCCTTCCGGGTTAAAAACAAAATCCCACATACACGCTGCTCTGTTGTATCTATTTTAAAAATTGCAGAAAGACGCAATTAGATCTTTACGTCAACGTGCATACAGAACAAGCACAACGAACTAGCAACTTGAAACTTGTCACACGGCATTCTTTCGGTATAAACCTAACGCCACCTATCGCCCCGAGTCGATATTATTTAGCGTTCTTGCTACATAGGGTTACTTTGAGAACTGTTGTATCGCACAACGAATTTCTCAAAAAAAAAATTATTTTACTTACCCTTTAGTCTCTTCGTCTGGATCCCATTCATCTAGATGGAAGTCCTTAAGAGGAGCGCATATCCTGATCTTTTTCAATGACTTAATACTTATGGGAAATTTTCTGTTGTTTTCCATTTTTACAGATGGATCATTACCTGGTGACCACTGCCACGCTTTATCTTTGCTCCTAAAAATTCCAGTTTGAATAGGTTGTACAGGCGACAAAAGGTAACTTTTACACTTAAGAACAATAACGGGGATCATTCAGCTGAAATAATATATATACCAGGTGTACAAGTATGAAACTACCCTCAAATCGTCAAGTTTTGTGTGCTTTATTTTATAATTTACGTACTGTGAAATTAACTGTAAGAGAATCAGCAAAACTTACAATACGAGAAGTGTTCATTTTTTGGGAGAAAGCTCGAATCCCGACTAAACATGAGCAAGATGCAATTACTAAGCTGGAAAAACTTCACGCCGAGTGGAGAACTCTTCAAAAAGACCGGAAGAAAAAACATCGAAAACGGCCAAGAACAAATTTAAACAGTTTGTTGAAAAGTTGGATGATCTCTTTGATATTGCTCAACAAGATGCCTTGGCTCTGATGAAATCGGAAGAAGATAAGGCGTTTCTCGTGAAACAGAGGCAGAAGGGCCGCCCAGGTTCCATGACTGGAGTGGATCTCAAGTTGTCTCGAGCTGAAGAAATCAAGGTGCAAAAGGAACTTGCAAAAATGAACCGACAAATCCAAGAAGCAACTTTTGATATTGGTGAGTTTTTTTTTATTATTAGTATTCTAAAAAATAGATAAACAAATAAGTAAATAGTTTCATTATAATTGAAAGAAAATTGTACATGAGAGCATGATTTGGCATCTTTATGATTGAGTTTATATTTTTTAAATAATACCTTTTGATAATTAGAAGTAGGTAATTTAGTACCTATGTATTATTACTATTCTGCTAAAACGACAAGTTTTTATAGTCTTTTTTTCTCTTTCTTTTGTTGCTTCTTAGAGACGGATGATGAAGACAAGTTCGAAGAAGGAGAAGAAGACACTGAAGAGGACAGCGTCTACCAGGAACTTGAGAGCTTGGAGGAAATGGACATCCCTGAAGAAGCTGCAGAAGATCCAGGACCATCTGAGAGCAAGAGGATGAAAGTTTCATTTGCAAGGGGCGTTAAAAGAGATTTTAAACATGAAATTGTCCATTTTATTAGATCGATGTAAGGTATCCGACAGAAATGCCACGAGAATTTTAATAGCTACTCTAGAAGCACTAAACCTTGACCCTCTTGAGTACAAAGTCTCGAAAACTTTATTACATGATAGAAGGCAAATGTTCAGAGAACAATATAATAAAAAAAATTTTGATAAAGTAAACATTCCTGAAAAAGAGCCCGTGGTTGTCCATTGGGACGGTAAACTTTTACCGGGTGTTTTAAAAAATGAACAATGTGAGCGAATAGCTATAGCTATTTCATATGGCGAAAAGGAACAGCTGCTGGGAGTTCCTGTAACAGCAAACAGCTCTGGAGAGGAGCAAGCCGTAGCCGAATATGAATGCCTACATGAATGGGGTCTTCTCAACACCGTCAAGGCGATGTGCTTCGACACTACAGCATCCAACACGGGAAGACTCAAAGGAGCATGCGTCATATTGGAGCAAATGTTAGGAAGAGAATTGTTATACTTAGCTTGCCGTCACCATATCTTGGAAATTCTGTAGAGTAGAGGCGTATTCGACACAAAAATGGGATCAACCACTGGACCTCATCCAGACATTTTCAAGAGATTCCTCACTGCGTGGCCCAAGATAGACAAAGGAAAATACGACACAGGTATCAGTGACAATCTAATACAAAAGCAGCTAACTCCAGAAGTAATTGCAAATGTTACTGCTGAATTCGAGACCAAATTAACTGAGAGCCACCCCAGAGATGACTATAAGGAGCTATTGCAGTTGGTTCTCGTATTTGTTGGATCACTAGACGGCAATGTTGTGGGTTTTAGAACTCCAGGAGCCATTCATCACGCTAGGTGGATGGCAAAGGCTATTTACTGCTTAAAAATGTTCATTTTTCGTCGTCAATTTAAGATGTCTAAAGAAGAAGAAAGTTCTGTGCGTGCCATTTCTGTTTTCCTAGTTAAAATTTATTGTAAAGCTTGGTTCAATGCTCCAAAAGCTCATCTTGCACCAAAGCAAGATTTAGGTATTTTGCATAGTCTGTTAGACTATAAAGAATGTGACAACGACATTGCAGAAATAGCCCTGACCAAATTTTCGAACCATTTGTGGTATTTGAATGCAAAGTTGGTGGGAATATCGTTTTTTGATCCCACCATTACAGACGATGAAAAGTTGTTAATGGCTAATAAATTGCTCAGTAGCACAGATGAACCATCACAGCACGCTAGGGTTGTAAATCCAAAAGTTAGGAAAGAAAACTTAAAAGAGGTAGTTGATGGAGGATTGGTAAATTTACTTACCAAAGAAACGTTTACATTCTTTGACCAATTTAATATAAAAACAGATTTCCTAAGACAACATCCAAACACCTGGCCTCAAAATAATGACTTCCAAGAAGGATTGAAAATTGTCAAAACATTAAAAGTAGTTAATGATATGGCTGAGCCTGGTGTTAAATTAATAACCGACTTTAACGACCTTCTGACAAAAGATAAAGACCAAAAGCAATATGTCCTGCAAGTTGTAAGTAAATGCCGAGCATTATATCCTGACGTTTCAAAAACTACTTTAACAAAAGCTCTAGAATAGATTAGATAACTATGTAAAATTATCAACTCATGTAGGTACTACGTCTGTATCTTTTCTGTGTCTGTTTTGTATGTATTATATACCTAATTTTTATATTTTAAAATAAAAAATGTCATTAGACTTATCAGTATTACTTGTTTTTTTTTTTTATATTTCTACTTTAAACTCAAAAATATACCAAAAAAAAGCAAAATTTATCACTTAATAACAGAATATACGAAGTATGCTCCTAGTGGTACCAGGTCACGTTTTTGGGGCTAAAGGCTGTTGTAACTCGGTTTGACTTAAAATAACAACAATTATGTAGAGAATATAAATTTTGAAGAAAACATTAGCTTTCTTTTGAGATATTAAGCGTGTTTCTATTATTTACCGTTCTGGAGTTATGGCTCCATATGTCAGCTTTTTGGCCAAAAATTTGGATTTTTTCAAACTTTGAGCGACGAGCGGCACGGGTTAACGTCGTTTAATCGAGCTGAAATTTCGGCTATCTCAATATCTGGAAAGGGGAATCGTTTTGTGGGGTCCAGACGAACAAGATTCCGACATTTTTTTTTTCCCCTCTATGAGATCCGGTCACTCTAATATATATACCAGGTGTACAAGTATGAAATGAGGATTTTTTTTCTAAAATGACATGTTAAATTCAGAAGAATGATAAAAAGTGTTTTATTCAAAGTATGCTCCATCGCACAAATGACTTTGTGTTGCCTCTTTCGGTATTCTGGCCTTTTTTCAAGCAGCGAACGGTTCAAATCGGTCAATTGTTGTTGGTAACGTTTAGTATTAACCGTTTCCCCAGGTTTTAACAGCTCATAATAGACCACGCCCCTCTGGTCCCACCAAACACAGAGCATCATCTTTCTGCCAAAGCGATTCGGTCTTGCGATCGATGTGGATGGTGCGCCTGGGTCTACCCATGATTTTTTGCGCTTGGGATTCTCAAAATAAATCCACTTTTCATCCACTGTAACTATACGATCCAAAAACGACTTCCTTTTGTACCGAGCGAGCAAAATGTCACACGTGTTTTTGCGCTCTTCCATTTGCCTCTAATTCAACTCATGTGGTACCCATCTACCAGTCTTTTGAATCTTTCCCATCTCTCGTAGCAGATTGAAAACAGCTTATTGACTAACGCCCAATTGCTCGGCGGGTTGTTTTTGTGTTTGCGAATCATCTTTGTCCAACAATGCTTGCAATTCCACATCCTCCGTATCGTGCAATGGAGCATGTTCACCATAAGCTTCTCGAAGTAATCGGTATGATTCAACAGCAGTTTTCTTCAAATGAAAACAAAAAATTAATGCTGTCCGCGAATGCTCTTTGTTCGGTTTAAATTTCGACATATTGAACACAACAACACAACACTATGCGCACACTTTTCCAATTTATCACCCGTGCGCGTCTGACACTTGATGATGACACAACAAAATGGCGCAGTGTCAAATCTTTATAGCACAAACTGCATTGGTGCACCATCTGTTGTCTGAAACCCGCATTTCATATTTGTACCCCTGGTATATATATATATATATATATATATATATATATATATATATATATATATATATATATATATATATATATATATATATATATGTATATATATATATATATATATATATATATATATATATATATAAAAATATAAATACATATATAGGTATGTTGCCAGAATTTGCGAGAATTATGAAGAAAGATAAATTCGACACTTTGCCACGTAAACGTAGAGCAAATTGTAAGTATGTAAATTTTTTTATTTACTGACTTCTTTTTGACGTTGGGTTCTCAAGAATCCAGCGCAGGCCGTAAGAATACTTTTTATAAGCCTTAATAAATAGTAAAAAATCAATCAGGTACACTTACATAAACATAAATTTATATCCAGCAGGGTCCATCCTCACCTTATTGGAGAAGAAATTGCCCACTGCACTGACAGCATTGTCAGTTCTGACTGAAAAAGTGGACGGCGGGAGTTTCGGTAGAGGACCTTTCCAGGATTTGGGATCAGGGTTTACAAAATACTTCTTGCCCCCCGCTAAAAGAGGACGGCGTTTTTTCTCTTTCTTCTTTTTTTTGTATGTTCTCTTGCGGCGCAGCGTTCGGATCTACAGTTTCTTCATCTTCTATATAAGAAGAAATGTATTACGATAACTCGAACCACACTACAAGATTATGGGTCCAAAAATAGTTCTTTTAAACATATATTGTTTTTTTAAATCCGTTTTAAAAATTACTTTAATTATAATATTACCAGAATCGTTTACGTCATTGTCTTCTCTAAATCTTCTATTAAAATATCTAGCCAAGTGAGCTGCGAACCTAAGTCCTTCTGCATGTAAGTTGTCGACTCTGAGACCATAAATTGTAGCTGCTACTTCTAGGGAATTTGTGGCTACTTGGAAAACATCTGGGGCGTTCCTGGCAACTACTTGTTTTAAGGCTTCAGTTACTCTTAGTGACCAAATATTTTTAGGGGTGAGTTTCTAAAAAAAAAACATACAAGATGCGTCACCAAAATCCGGACAAATCAAACAACATTTAAAAAAATGATGTTTGAAAAAATCGTTTCACATGGTACTTAGGGCATCTATGTTAAAAACAATCATTCAACGTGTTCCTCATTAGCTTGAATAACTCTGTAATTCCGCGCTGTTCATATCGGCGAACGCGGCCTCAATAGCGATCATTAATCACATTAGGATGCCGAAACTTATTTGTGACCCTTTCAACCACGCTCCATACGTAGTAGTCCAAGGAATTCAAATCTGGACTATTAGGATGTCAGAATTCCTCGGACCAAAACATGCCAAAGTTGTCTTATTATTCTTCTGGACCACAAGACTCGCGTGAGCGGGTCTACAGTCCTGCTGGAATGCGATGCCATCTTCCACTTTGGCAATTCTACGTATTGTCGTCTCGCTTACACCCACAATCGACGTTAATTTTCGTAACTATTGCCCTCGGTCCTCCCAAATCAGCGCTTGAGTATATTCTTTAAGTGACGCTTCTTCGTCAGCGTATTGAAATCTTCGTTGGATTGTTCTAGAGCCTTGTACTTGTCTACAATGTCATAAATACTTGATTCGTATTCCTATAGATTGTTGTAGGAATAGCGTCAATTTTAGCATATTTAAAATCAATTTTAGCATTTTAAAATCTATAATATTTTCAATCATTTCAAAACATATTTATTTCTAATTATAGCCTAGGCGTATCGGTCTAAGTCGACCATCATCAGGATCGATTGTAGGTTTTGAAAATGTTGTAGACACATAACTAGGACAAAATTTGATATTAACTTCTGACCTTTTGCCCCAATCTACTCGATCCTAAATTGTTGATCATACTTTTCGGGACACCCTGTACAGGGTGGTCCAAATTGGACACTTTTAAAGGTAAATCCCTTTATCTAAAGGAGATCGACGAAAACTGATGTTGGTGTCTGAGGCTCAATTTTTATGATAAACTCAATGGTGAAAACCGGATATCGATATCTAGTACCGTTTCCGATATACAGGGTGTTTTTCAAAAATCTGCATTTTGAAAAAATGTTTGTAATTCTTTTCCTATTGAAAATTTTTGATTTCTGTCAAAAAAAATTCTCAAAGCACTTTTTCACGTGGATTTCAACAGTACAAATTTCATTTATTTACAACTAATATTTTAATAGTTATTTACGCAAAAATATATTTTTTAAATGGGATACCCTGTATATTTTTCCTTATCCGAATAGAGCTTTAAATTACCATTCTAAAAACATAGCACACTTTATATTTTGCTTATATCTACTTCGAAATATAAAGGTTTTCAGTTTTTACGCGAGTTTTAAATGCACATTTTGTGAAGGAGTCTTTGGACGGAGCGGTAATATCAACTGTTTACCGATAGCAGTCAAATCGTAAAAAAAATTCCCAGAAGTAACTCTAAGTCATAACTACAATGAAATTTACTAAATGCTATAGTACTTTAAACTATGTAGAAAATAAAACAAAACACTAATAAAACAATTTATTCTGAGTAGAGCAAACTAAAACAAAACAATTTTCTATAAGAGATGTTCGAAATGACGACCAGTTTCATTTACACATAGGCGGCACCTTTTCTGGACACTTCTTACCAAGTTGATTAGTTTAAGAGGAGTGAGAGCTGCAAAACTTTGTATCACTGCGACTTTCTTTCAATCTTCCTGAGAGATAGAAGTCCACGAGTGTTAAATCCGGTGACCTTGCCGGCCAACAGTTCAGACCTTGGTGGGCTATCTAATTATTGTCGAAATTGGCCGATAAAAAATTACTGATAACTGCAGCGTTATATATTTCTAAGGTCCATTAACTGTAGTCCATCAACAAGAGGTTCTATTTGCTGCCTTAAAATTTCTAAATATCTCTGAGAGGTGAGTGTTCCTTCGTAAATAAATGGACCTATAACCCTGACTCTAAAAATTCCTGCCCACACGTTAAATCCAAATCTGCCTTGATTTCTTCGCTCCAAAATGCAGATTTTTGAAAAATACCCTGTATATCTGAAACGGTATTAGATACCGATATGCGGTTTTCACCATTGAGCTTATCATAAAAATTGAGCCTCTGACACCAACATCAGTTTTAGATAAAGGGGTTTACCTTTAAAAGTGTCCAATTTTGACCACTCTGTACAGGGTTCAAAAATATAATTAAAGATTAAATTAATAGAATTAAAATTTTGGGGACCTTAGCATACTGGGAAACTATTTTCACTTTGTTCAAAAAGAAACTATTTTTTTTTTAAATCAAAGAAATGAGTAACGTCGTAATATTTTTATGTTGCCGGAAGCGGCAACTCTGATTAGTGTTGTGTCAGCCGACACTATTTGTGGTGTCTAGTTATAGTAGTAACAGTGCATCTTGACCAACAGTCGAAATCTCATATTCAAGTGTATGAATTATTTACACTGTGATTGATGCTGAGAGAATATATAAGTTGAAATGGATGATATAAACAATCATATCTTGCCTGTGTATTAATGTCTATTAAAATTCGATTTCTTTTTGGACAGGGGTTGAATCCAAAAAAAACACGATTTATGAATGTATCGGGCAAATCATATAATTTCCGAAATGAAATTCCTTACATTTTCAGCATACAGTTTCGCACATAACTGCAGATGTTGTCTCGCCTCTTCGTCGCTTAATAGGATTACCGAGTCAGTCATGACCGAGGTAGATGCGGCAGTTCCTGGGGTCGCCTGTGCCAGAGACTTTCTCGGGGCGACCGATCTGCGACTTTTGTCACGCTCGGCGTCATCATCGTTCTGAAAAAATAATGTTAATAAAAATCGGCAAAACTGATTTACTCAACACACGTCCCATGCTTAGTTCTAAAATAAGTATTGACTTTCTCGCACAAAAAGTAACTTAATCCAAATACTACCCTGATATCTATAATATATATAGAATGCAACGTCTCTTGTCTGTCTGTCTGTCCGTTAGTGCGCTTATCACTGGAGAACCACTTATCCGATTTACGTACTTTTTTTTTTAAACATACATATGTTCTCTGGCCAGGTTATAGGCTATATTTTATTACGTTAGGTAGCATAAGAATTGAGCAGTGACGATAATATTGAATGAAGTCGGAAAAAAGTTTGCCGCTAGCGCGTTCTCTTGCAATACACTGCCTAAACCATTAAATATGGAATAATATCATGTAGCAAAGAATATAATATATATAAAATGCTACGTCTCTCTGTCTGTCTGTTAGTGCGCTTATGACTTGAGAACCACTTATCCGATTTACATGTTTATTTTTTAATTCATACATTTGTTCTCTGGCCAGGTTATCTATAATCCTCTATAATACATAAAATACAACATCTGTCTGTTTGTCTGTCTATCTATCTGTCAGTTAATGCGCCTATCATTCGAGAACGACCTCCTATTTATGTAATTTTTTTTTAAACATACATATGTTTTCTGGACAGGTTATCTAAAATATATATAAAATACATTTCTCTGTCTGTCTGTCAGTTAGTGCGCTTCTCATTTTAAAACCACTTATCCGATTTATGGGGGAAAAGCTAACAGGAGACAAAAAGAAGTGGAGAGATAACAAATAACTGGTCTACATTCACTAATATAGCATGTACATCAGGGATGCTTAAACTTGAACTGCTGGCGATCTACCTCAATATTGTTAGACTACGATCGATCGACCCCGAGAGGCTGCAAGTAAGTGTGATGCAGGATTGTCGTCTAGGTAGGGTGTATCGTGGCATAGATATTAGTTTTCCGCACAATATGCATTTTTTTAGTCAGGGTAAGTGTAGGTCTGCTCTAAAATGTCAATGAAAAAACTCATAATTATTCAAAATTGCGAGTTTATTGGTTCTTACAAAACAAACGAGTTCTAGTGTCTAAACTTAACTAAAGAGTGACTTTGGATGTTAAAGCGTGGCACTGCATGTCCTCAGCATACTTTTCATAAGATGGTACATAATTACCAAGTGCTAATCGCAAGCATGATGACATATGTTCGTCAGTTAGTCGATTGCGATATTTTGACTTAATTATCTTCATTTTTGAAAATGCAGACTCGCACAAGTAAGTTGACCCAAACATTGCCGTCAGTTGAAGGGCGATTTGCCTTAGATTCGGATATTTATCTTCAGATATAAAACACCAGAATTTTGTATCAGATGCTGTGGCTTTGAGATGTATATCTGATATAATCTGCACTAACTCATTTTCAACAGAACATGAGTCCATGTTAAACTGACTTGCTATTTCAGTAGCTAATTCCTCAATGTTTTTACACGAAAAAGGATAACTCATAAATGATGCGATATTTGCCAATTTACTGAAATCATAAAAACGTATTTCGAATTGGCCCAAAATATTTGATAATTCTGCCTCATAAATATCATAATTCAACTGAGGAATCCTTGCTTTCAAAGACGGAAAATTTTTCAGATCCTTTCTTTTCAGTTGATCTATCATAAGTTGCAATTTACTTTTGAATGCGTTTATTGCAGCTCCAAATTAATGGTGTTTAAACGCATTGTGATGTCTGTCAAAAATGCCAAATCAGTCGGCTATTTTCCGTTTTTCAGCATCTGAGTGTCATCACCTCTTTCGTCCAGAAAAGCTGTTATTTCAGGCAATAATTCTTGAAACCTTTCTAGGAATTTTCCGCGACTCAACCACCTGACGTCCGTGTGAAGAACTAAATCAGTGTGTTCAGCTGACTCACTATCTTCCAACTGCAATTTAAAGAACCGTCGTTGCAAGCTACGTGCACGGATAGAATTCACAATTTTTATTGCAATGCCCATAATCTCCTCCATGTTTAGAACTTTTGAACACAAAACTTGTTGATGTATAATGCAATGGAAGGAGAAAAATGAAGGGAAATCATCATTAGCTCGACACAATGCCACAAAACCGTTTTTGTTTCCAGTGATTGCTGGTGTTCCATCGGTTGTAATGCACACTAGTTTATATATTGGTAGCTTGTAGTTTGTTACAAAGTTGAAGAAAACGTCATATATATCTTCGCCACGGGTCTTTCCTTTCAGAGGAATCATTGTCAAAAACTCTTCCTTAGCCGACATGTCATTGAATACCATTCGAATAAAAATACATAGCTGGGCAGTGTCTGTCATATCGGTGGATTCGTCGAACTGTAAAGAAAAGTATGTACATTCCATGATATCATGTTTTAGTTTATCTGCCATGTCCTGACTCATGACTTCAACACGCCTTGTGTCAGTCGGACGAGATCACTGAAGTTCTCTAATAGCAGACATAATCTCTGTTTTATTTTTAAAATCTCCAAATAAAGTCTCACCCGCTTCAATAAATGCTTCCTTCACAACCAATCCATCACCTATTGGTTTCTTGTGTTTCGCCAATATATGAGATATTTTAAATGACGCGATCGTTGCAGCTTTTGATTGTTTGGCTGGTCTTGTGAACATGGTTTGTTCTTTTTTCAAACAAGTTATCAAATCACGTACTTTTCGTTTTCTTAATTCACTCTGTGACGGAAAATCCTTTTCATAGTTTTTATGAACCGTTTTATGATGCCTCTCTAAGTTCCCACGATTAGGTATTGCAACTGACGCACGGCAAATGAGACAAATGCACTTATCCTTTACTATACAAAAGAAAAATTCTTCCTCCCAATCGTTATTAAAATGATAAGTTTTACTTTTCTTCGCCGCACTCATTTTGGACTATTTATTAATAAACTTTATATCGATGTATCGCCTTCAAGTTACAACTCAGACTGACTCCTATTCCTGCAGGCGCAACATTTATATCGGCGCGAACGAAGTCTCGAATGTTCCCGTCAAACACGCCGCCCGAAGTTTCTAGAAAAATCGGCGGGAATCAAAAACGCGGCTTTTCTTTGACAAGTACCGCGCATTCCTTTGATAAAACCGCCTTTTGCCGCTAGCAGGGGTTATTACGATAAAAGAAAGTGATGAGGGGGTTATTCTGGCCTAATTGTGGATCGAATAAATTTTAGTAGTTTATTCATTACATTTTGTTTTAGTTACCTAAAACAAAATCTGTGAATAGTTCTATATCGGAATTTTTTTCTCGAGATCGACTCAAAAAGCACTCGCGATCGACCGTTTGAGCACCCCTGATGTACATCATTTTTAGTGTTCCGTACGGAACACTTATAAGATCACTTCGGTGTCTGTCTGTCTGTCTGTCACACCCGATTTTCTCCGAAACTATTTGACATAGAAAGATGAAATTTGGTAATAATATAGGAATTGATGGCCTCATCAGAGCCATGTAGTTTTGAGAATTAAATTTTTACTTAAGGGGTTAGTTTTGGGGGGTGAAGTCGGAAGTGAAAAAAAAAATTTTTTACTAGGTCATCGAGTGTGGTGTCAAATGAAAGCTTGTGAAAACACGAGTAAAAAATATATATATAATATTATACTTGCGCGCACTTTTCTTTGTATTATTTTTAAAAATTCGCGAAAAATCGCTGTCCCGGGCCTTATCTCGAAAAGTACTTATCAAAAAATTTCGAAAAAATTCTGGAATATTCTCCACGGGGTGTAGATTGAACGAAAATTATCACAAGTGCATTACCTTTAATAATTTATATGGTATATAAACAAAACAAAAATTTCAAGGTCATCAGATTTCAGTAAAGATTGGAAACAAATTTTGTTGAAAACTCATTTGGGGTGTGTTTTGTGAAGTCACTGATCATTTTATACCACCGTAGCATAAATTTTGACTTAAGGGTTTCGTTTTGAGGGGTGAAATCGGAAGTGAAAAAAAATTTTTTTTACTAGGTCATCGAGTGTGGTGTCAAATGAAAGCTTGTGAAAACACGAGTAAAAAATATATATATAATGTATTACTTGCGCACACTTTTCTTCGTATTGCTTTTAAAAAATCGCTGTCCCCTACCTTATCTCGAAAAGTACTGATCAAGAAATTTTGAAAAAATTCTGGAATATTCTCCACGAGGTATAGATTGAAAGAAAATTATCACGAGTGCATTACCTTTAATAATTTATTTGGTATATAAAAAAAAAAAACAAATTTCAAAGTCACCAGTTTTCAGTAAAGATTAGAAACAAACTTTGTTGAAAACTCATTTGGGGTGTGTTTTGTGAAGTCACTGATCATTTCATGCCATCCTAACAAAATTTTTTATTTTAAAAACAAGGAACGTACGGAACACTAATTGTGCAAGTTCAACTTGCACTTGACCGGTTTTTTTCGCATTAAAGTAGGACATTTCTTTCATTATTTAATGTATTTTGTAATTACTGATTATTTAGTTTAGGTTAGTTCCGGCAAAAATGGCACCCGCCGATTTTTTCTCATAAGTCTTTCAAAATTAGACCATTCAAAAAAAAAACTTTCCTTTTTCTGAAAAGCCTGCGTGTCGAAATTTTACCCAATTTTGATATGGAACACATTCTAAAATTGTTTTCCTTCAATAACTTATCAATCCCTTATAATGTAAGGCTTACATGTTATAAAAATATTGAAGAAATGATTCAATTTTTAAATCTGTCCACTCTACCCATTTGGAAATGGATAAATAACACAATATATCCGAGGGAATCCCTCAACTAATTACATGTTCAATTAAGTAATAATAATGGAAAAATATCACAATTTCTAGTTCATCAATTCCTATTTTCATTTCTTCAAAAATCATTTTATAATATAAAGAAGCTAAAACTGCATGGCATTATTGATAAATCACTTTTAAATTAAATTAATGGATTAAAATTTTTTTAAAATATCACAAAATTTCTTCAATAAATGTTTAAAAAAACCTTGAAAGTGACTGTCAAAGTTCATTTAAATATTTGTAATCTCCAGCATAAAATATATATATTTCGACCACAATCATAAAATTTGGTACAACAGTATAGCTATTCAGGTTAGCAACTCAAGGACCACCATTTTACAACACAGCAAAGATGTTTGCAGCAACCATGGAATAACGGCCTGTTGTAATGATATTAGTAATCCTGCCAAATTCTGATTGCTACAGACAATTGTAATTATGAGAAACACCACCAATTTCCAACACTGTAAAACTAGAATGCAGGAAAGATATGTATACACATATCAAAATCAATCGAAACTGACAATTAATACTGCTAAATCCTGGTTGTTATAAAGATCTTTCTCTTAATTACAAACCCTCATAAATATTTTCCATGTGTTCTTCTATTTAGAGTATTATAAATGGGGTTCCTCCACAAAGAAGATTGCAAACTATCTGGTACAAATTATAACAGAAATTAAACAAGCATGCTCCAATAGTAGAAAGAGAAGCAATATGCAAATGGGGAAACAAAAAATGGTGGATGCTCGAAATTAAAGATGCAATTTCTAACAGACAGATTGTACAGAAGAGCAATGATAACTAGATTTGAGGATGACTGGATAAGCTATAAACAAAATAGAAACAGAGTGGTTCAGCTTATAAAAGAAAAAAAGCAGGCATATTATAATAGAAAAATAACCAGTCAAGTGCAAGTTGAACTTGCACAATTAGTGTTCCGTACGTTGATTGCTTTTAAAATAAAAAATGTTGTAACGGAAGTATAAAAATGATCAGTGACTTCACAAAACACACCCCAAATGAGTTTTCAACAAAGTTTATTTCCAATCTTTACTGAAAATTGATGACCTTGAAATTTCTGTTTTTTTATATACCAGATAAATTATTACAGGTAATGCACTCGTGATAATTTTCGTTCAATCTACACCCTGTGGAGAATATTCCAGTACTTTTCGAGATAAGGCGAGTGGACAGCGATTTTTCGCGATTTTTTAGAACTAATACAAAGAAAAGTGCGCGCAAGTATTACATTAACACATGGGCTGAAAAGTCCCGGGCCTAACACATAGATGGCGCTAGTTTTATTGCAGTCACCTTTTTTTCAGTTAATACTAACCTTCAAAAGACAGCTGTTAAAATTTCATGATATTCTATTCATTAGTTTGTGAGTTATTGTGCTAAGAGTGACGCTACTCTTGTTATTTTCAAAACAATGGATCAAAAACAATTTCGTGTTTTAATTTTACACTGCTTCTTGATTGATGATGATGAAAAGTGTTATGGGGACTCCGCTCCATCAGAAACAACAATAAAACGTTGGTTTGCTGACTTCAAACGTGGTCGTAGAGACACCGATGATGCAGAACGCAGTGGACGTCCAAAATGAGGCGGTAACACCAGAAAACATCAAAAAAATCCATAAAATCGTTTTGAATGATCGAAAAGTGAAGTTGCGTGAGTTAGCTGACATCGTAAAGATATCAAAAGAACGTGTTGGCTTTATATTGCATGAGCATTTGACTATGAGAAAGCTCTGTTCAAAGTGGGTGCCGCGTTTGCTCACTGTTGATCAAAAACAAGAACGTGTTGATGATTCTGAGCAGTGTTTGGCCACGTTTAAACGTAACAAACCGGAATTTTTGCGTCGATATGTGACAATGGATGAAACATGGATCCATCACTTCACTCCGGAATCAAAACGATCGTCATCTGAGTGGACAGCAACTGGTGAACCTCGTCCAAAGCGCCCGAAAGCACAACAATCGGCTGGAAAGGTTATGGCCTCGGTATTTTGGGATGTGCGTGGTGTAATATTCATCGACTATCTTGAGAAAGGAAATACCATCAACAGTGAATATTATATAGCGTTATTGGAGCGTTTGAAGGCCGAAATTGCAAAGAAACGACCGCATATGGCAAAGAAAAAAAATTTGTTTCATCAAGACAACGCACCGTGTCACAAGTCAATCAAAACAATGGCAAAACTACATGAATTGAACTTCGAATTGCTCCCCCACATCCACCGTATTCGCCAGATTTGGCTCCCAGCGACTACTGGCTGTTCGCAGACCTGAAAAAAATGCTCGCCGGTAAGAAATTTCGCACGAATGAAGAGGTTATCGCTGAAACTGAGGCCTATTTTGAGGCAAAAGATAAATCGTTCTACAAAAGTGGTATTGAAATGTTAGAGCGGCGCTGGAATGATTGCGTTGCTCTTGATGGAGATTACGTTGATGAATAAAGCTAAGTTTGAACCAAAAAAACCGTGTTTTCTTTGTTAGGCCCGGGACTTTTCAGCCCATGTGTTATATATATATTTTTTACTCGTGTTTTCACAAGCTTTCTTTTGACACCACACTCGATTACCTAGTAAAAAATTTTTTTTCACTTCCAATTTCACCCACAAAACTAACCCCTTAAGTCAAAATTTAACTTTCAAAACTATATGGCTCTGATGAGGCCATCAATTCCTATTTTATTACCAAATTTCAATTTTCTATGACAAATAGTTTAGGAGAAAATCGGGTGTGACAGACGAACAGACAGACGGACAGACACCGAAGTGATCTTGTAAGTGTTCCGTACGGAACACTAACAGATGAAGCTAAAGGAGATTTTAAAGGAATATGGAGGACTCTGAAGGGTCTAATCATTTCTGGTAAAAACAATAAACGACAAGAAGGCATTTTTTTCAAGGGAAAGATGGAAAAGGATAACAAAATAATAGCAGAAAAATTTAATGACTACTTTTTGCAAAGTATTAGTGCCATAAGAAAAGACATGGGGGAAATTGAAACCCAGGAAGTTCTAAACAATATCGAAACCCCAATAAATAACTTTAATAATTTAGAAACATTAGAACTAACTGACCTTAGAAAAACTGTAAAAAATTTAAAAAATAAGACAAGTAGTGTTGATGGCATTAATGTCAGAATTTTAAAACTCTCACTTGAAGTAATTGGTGATTGCTTTCTGAAACTAATTAACACTAGCCAAGAGGAATATTCCCCTAAGAATGGAAAATGACAATGATTATTTCTATTCAAAAAGTAACTAACACTAACATATGTGAAGAATATCGACCAATTAATATGGTAGCTACATATGAAAAACTTCTTGAAACTATTGTAAGCAAACAAATGAGAAAATAGATAGAAGAAAACAAGTTGCTTACATATTGTCAAGTGCACTACAGACTGTTATTTCCAAGTGGAAGTCTTCTATAGGTGAGAAAAAATTTGTTGGTGTACTTCTACTTGACTCTCAAAGGGCTTTTGAAATTATCAACAGAAAGTTGTTGGTTCAGAAATTGGAAAAATATGGTTTTGAGGGAAATGTGTTAAAGTGGTTCTGTGAATATCAGGACAGCAGAACACACCAAACAAAATATAATGGAGCGTTACCTTCTATTAAGATCAATAGTCATGGTGTTCCACAGGGCACTGTGCTAGGACCTGACTTATTCGTATTGTATATAAATGATATAGTGAAAGTCATAAAAAAATGTGAATTACAGCTATTTGCAGATGACACAATCCTCTATTATGAAAGTGATAACATAACAGATCTAGTGCAAAAAATAAATGAAGACTTAGATAGGTTACACAAACGGCGGTGTTGTAATAGTCTTAGTGTCAATGTTAAAAAAACCAAATTTATAATACTAAAAGGCAAAAATAATACTCTAGATAGCACTACTCATAATGACATTATGATAAGACAATGACAGAATTGAACAAGTTAAAGAATGTAAATATTTGGGTGTAGTTATTGATGAAAATCTATTCTTTTCTAGTCATGCCACTTATATAACAAAAAAAGTATTAAAAAAAAATTATTTTTTATGTAGAATAGGTAAAAATTTAAGTACTTGGGCTAAACTGCTAATATATAAGTCGATAATAATGCCCCACCTCAATTATTGTTCCACAATTCTCTTTATGTTCAACAAAAGAGATATAGACAATCTCCAGAAAAAGCAAAACTGGGCATTAAGATGTATAATAGGTTGTAATAGGTATTCAAGAATAAGAGATATGTTGAAAACAACAGACTTATTAAGTGTAAAACAAAATATCTTTTTAAATACAATGATAGTTGCTTTTAAAATTAAAAATAGAATGTATCCTGAACATATTTTAGAAAAATTACAATTTGCCAGTGATATTCACGCATATAACACTAGAAATAGATTGGACTTTTATGTTCCCACTGTAAATTCATCATATGCTGAAAATTACTCATTCCATCGAGGACTTATAGAATTTAACAATCTTCCAATAAATTTGAAAAATGCAAACTTTGTAAACTCTAAAAAATTGTTAAGAAGTTACATAATAGATAACCATAGCATTTAAGTTAGTTTGTAATTATATATATATATATATATATATATATATATATATATATATATATATATATATATATATATATATATGTAGGAAGAGGAATGGAGAGATATTGAAGTAGTGGAGGAAGAATTACCTGATTTACAATCTCTTAATGATAAATTAAGTAAATATAATTTTGTTATCATTCATGTTAACGTGAGAAGTCTAAATATGAATTTTGAATCTTTGGAAATTTATATTGAAAGACTAGAGGTCAAACCTGATATTATTGTGTGCACTGAAACGTGGAATTCAGATTGTGTTAAGTAATTATAATGTTTATTATAATAGTAGCGTAAATAATAGAGCGGATGGAGTTGTTTTGTATATAAAAGATCAGCTGGTGGAGAATACAGAAATAGAAAGTTTTGGTAAGGTAAAAATTTTGAGTACAAATATCCGACTTGCACAAAGTGTTGTATTTAAGGTTTCTGCTATGTACAGGTGTCATGACATTGAGAAGGGTGCATTTACTGAACAATTTAGGTCGTTTATTGAATCTAATAAGAAGGTAAATAATCATTGCATTGTTGGGGACTTCAACATCGATATTCTAAAAATGGATTATATAAATCAAGATTTTCTAAGTCAACTATTACAATTTGAATATGTACCTTTCTTCAATGGCGTTACTAGGCTATCACAAGATAACATTGAAATGGGGTCTTGCATTGATAACATGTTTGTTAAAACTAAAATGCTAAATACTAAATCTTATAAAATTATGGATGTTTTTACTGATCATTATCCGTTAGTGTTGGAAATTAATATTAATGCTTGTTGCCCTCAAGTAGATGGCTGGACTTCGGAGATCAACTATAAAAAATTGACCTCTGAGGTAAATAAACTGCAACGGAATAACATTCTGCAAATAAAGGATCCTAATCTAGACAAATTATTTCATTGAAATGTTACAAACAGCCCAAAATAAAGCTACCCATAAAAAGAAAAAAAATGGTAATAAATATGTGCCAAGGAAAAAATGGATAACCCGAGGTATCATGATATCTTGTTCAACCAAGGAAACATTGTATAATTTATGGAAAAAAAACCCAACACAGGAAAGCTTTAAGACTGATTACAAAAATTACGTCCAGGTATTGAATAGAGTAATTAAACGAGCAAAACTTAACTATGAATCAGCTATGGTTCAAAATGTTTATGGTAACAATAAATTACTATGAAAATATATACAACGAAAAATTAGGCTCAATGTAAAAACAAACCCAAATGAAATATCGTTTATTATGGATAATGATGTAAAGATTGAAAACCCAAAAAAAATAGCAAATCTTTTCAATTCTTATTTCTGTAATGTGGGCAGCAATTTAGCTAAAAATATTGAAAAACCGCAGGGAGCGTCACTTAACTTACCAAAAATGAATAGAAACTCAAATTATATCAAATTAACAGACCCTCATGAAGTCCGAGCAATTATAAATCAGTTAAAAGAAAAATGTGGAGGAGTCGATGGAGTACATGTAAAAATTATTAAGAATATTGCTGATAAGATTATTGAACCTTTAAGTCATATTTTTAATTTAAGCATTAATACATCTGTTTGGCCAAACGCATTAAAAACTGCAGAGGTAGTACCCATTTATAAAGCTGGTGTAAAACATGATCCAATAAACTATAGACCTATCTCTTTAATATCTAATATAGCTAAAATTTTCGAAAAAATCATACACTCTCGCTTATACAACTTTATTAAGAAAAACAAATTAATATCAGAACACCAATATGGTTTTGTCAAGGGTAAAGGAACTAAAGATGCTTTAAATTTCTTGAGTAATACAATCTATAATAATTTAGACCTAAATATTCCAATAATTGTAATATTTTTGGACTTAGCAAAAGCTTTTGACACAATGAACTATGAAATTCTTTTAAAAAAACTATATCATTACGGTGTTAGAGGTATGGCTCATGACTTAATTAGAAAGTTATTTAAATAATAGGATACAGACTGTCAAGATGGCAAGTAATGTCAGTGCCCCTAAATAAATCACATGTGGAGTCCCACAAGGAACAATCCTTGGACCTCTATTATTTATTTTATACATAAATGACATGCTTGAAATTTTGGAAAAGCATTCTGTGATGTCATATGCGAACGATACAGCCATTATAAGCACTGAAGAAACTTGGGATAAAACCCAAAATAACATGAATGATCTTTTAAAAACAGTAAGCACATGGTTAGAATTAAATCAGTTATCTTTGAATATTTCAAAAACAGTCTTCATGACTTTTGCTGTGTATCGTGATAGCATTCCGAATAATGTAACTATTAATATAAATCACAGTGGAGTAAAAAGGGTTGAATTCTGTAAATATTTGGGCATTGTGTTTGATTGCCATATGAGATGAGATAAGCATGTTGAGAATGTAGTGAAAAGAACGAAATATCTGCTATTTATATTTGCTAAATTATCAAGAATTATGTCGATGGGGACTCTATTAACGATTTATTATGCTCTTTTCCATAGCATTTGCTCTTATGGAGTGATTGTGTGGGGTGGAGCATATGATAATGTTGGGATTCGGTTGCAGAATTTGCAAAATAGGATCTTAAGGATAATCTTGAAAAAAACAAACTAATTATTCTGTCCCATTAAATATCTCACAGATGTTTACTTTGGAGTCATTGTCGCTTTATTATGCAGATATGCGAAAGGAACACGCAGAATCTCATAGTAAGACTGCCATCTCTCAGACTTTGCACGGACTTTTCAAACCAGCCTCGTATATATATATATATATATATATATATATATATATATATATATATATATATATATATATATATATATAACACATGGGCTGAAAAGTCCCGGGCCTAACAAAGAAAACACGGTTTTTTTTTTTTTTTTTTTTTTTTTTTTTTTTTTTTTTTGGTTCAAAATTAGCTTTATTCATCAACGTAATCTCCATCAAGAGCAACGCAATCATTCCAGCGCCGCTCTAACATTTCAATACCACTTTTGTAGAACGATTTATCTTTTGCCTCAAAATAGGCCTCAGTTTCAGCGATAACCTCTTCATTCGTGCGAAATTTCTTACCGGCGAGCATTTTTTTCAGGTCTGCGAACAGCCAGTAGTCGCTGGGAGCCAAATCTGGCGAATACGGTGGATGTGGGAGCAATTCGAAGTTCAATTCATGTAGTTTTGCCATTGTTTTGATTGACTTGTGACACGGTGCGTTGTCTTGATGAAACAAAAAATTTTTTCTTTGCCATATGCGGTCGTTTCTTTGCAATTTCGGCCTTCAAACGCTCCAATAACGCTATATAATATTCACTGTTGATGGTATTTCCTTTCTCAAGATAGTCGATGAATATTACACCACGCACATCCCAAAATACCGAGGCCATAACCTTTCCAGCCGATTGTTGTGCTTTCGGGGGCTTTGGACGAGGTTCACCAGTTGCTGTCCACTCAGATGACGATCGTTTTGATTCCGGAATGAAGTGATGGATCCATGTTTCATCCATTGTCACATATCGACGCAAAAATTCCGGTTTGTTACGTTTAAACATGGCCAAACACTGCTCAGAATCATCAATACGTTCTTGTTTTTGATCAACAGTGAGCAAACGCGGCACCCACTTTGAACAGAGCTTTCTCATAGTCAAATGCTCATGCAATATAAAGCCAACACGTTCTTTTGATATCTTTACGATGTCAGCTAACTCACGCAACTTCACTTTTCGATCATTCAAAACGATTTTATGGATTTTTTTGATGTTTTCTGGTGTTACCGACTCATTTGGACGTCCACTGCGTTCTGCATCATCGGTGTCTCTACGACCACGTTTGAAGTCAGCAAACCAACGTTTTATTGTTGTTTCTGATGGAGCGGAGTCCCCATAACACTTTTCAAGCCATTGCTTCGCTTGAACGGTATTTTTTCCCATCAAGAAGCAGTGTAAAATTAAAACACGAAATTGTTTTTGATCCATTGTTTTGAAAATAACAAAAGTAGCGTCACTCTTAGCACAATAACTCACAAACTAATGAATAGAATATCATGAAATTTTAACAGCTGTCTTTTGAAGGTTCGTATTAACTGAAAAAAAGGTGACTGCAATAAAACTAGCGCCATCTATGTGTTAGGCCCGGGACTTTTCAGCCCATGTGTTATATATATATATATATACATATATATATATATATATATATATATATATATATATATATATATATATATATGTATATATATATATATATATATATATATATATATATTATATATATATATATATATATATATATATATATATATATATATATATATATATATATATTGTAATTGTACTTGTTTAGCTTTGCTAATAATAAAGATTATTATTATTATTAATTACAAATGCCCACGAAATTATCATATTTTTAATAACAATTAAAAGAGAAAATTTTTTTTTACTTACAACTTGCAGTTGATATGATACTCTGGGCCTATCTCTTCGTAATGGTGTAAATTCAAATGTCGGGCTAAAGACAGCTGGTGGCTTGGATTTCCCTCGGGTTTGCTTTGGAGTGGATGTCGCCATTATGATTTATGTATCTACTATAAAGAACATCAAAATAACAAGAATTAGTAACTCATAATAAACAGGAGAAACTGACTAACAAAATGTTCAGTTTTAAAAGAAAGTAGGGGTATAGAAATTTGTATTCCATGCAGTGGATATACTGAATACAGAGTTTGTTCACAGGAACTCATTTATTAAATTGACCTTTTATAAATGATTACCTATGATTTTCTGGTAACATTATATCGATATAAGCACCTAATATTTTAAATAAAAATTCTCAAAGTGACTTAAATGATTGTTAATTCTAATTATTATAATAAGAGTCTCAAAAGTCTCTTCTATACTTTCAATTTAAGAATTACAGAACATTTTTAGCGTGTTAATATAAATTTACTTACCTGATAATGGCACACGTATATAGTAAAACTTATTTTAACGATTAATTTTAAACTGTACGTGAAGAACACACATTCACATAAATTACTTCGCTAATGTATCAGTGAAAGCATCCTTCATAACAAAAAAAAAACAACATAAAAAATTTCCTTAAGAATTCGTTTTTTTATAACACGCCAAACTGAAAAACCGTCAAAAGTCAAAACGTTTAAAATCAGAAGTCTCAACTCTAAAACGTGAAAACATGTTATGACAAATTTGATATTTTTATTTTAATTAAAAATTAGTCTATTATTAAGATAATTGGCAATTTTTGTTCCTTTATAATTATTTATTACATGATTTTAGAAGAAAATAGTAATCTGTAAAACAGTATTGTTTTACAGATTTCAAGTTGAAACAGTTTGTCTTTCTCCTCACATACTACTCAAATGAGACAGACCTACTTGTCTTGTTGTTTGAATCATCGGGGAAATTGAAGTGAATAAAGTAAAAATCGCCACGTTTTTCTAACGTTAGTGATTTATATGGAGCAAATTTTCAGCTTGGGCTATGTTTGTCTTTGTTTTTCGTATATCGGGAGTGTGTAACGAGACTATTTAAGTTGTTGCAGACTAATAAAACTAACAGGATTATTTTAGAAATCTGGCGATTGCAGTTTCCTTTGATAGAAGATATTCTTACTTAGTTTTACGGTTCAACTCTCCCTGTTTTATTATGTGATTTAAGGCACCTCTCATAAGATCAATATATATAGATATAGGCAGGGCCGGACACACAGGCGTTAAGTCATCAGGGGCGCCACTAGGCTCCGATGATGCCTTGGCGCCTGTGATGTTTAAAACGCTTCATAGGTTACGCACACAAGCGCTGCCGAGGGTCGGTGTGGCCCTGCATATAGGATTTTTGCTCGAGTCTTAGCATAGACATACTGAGTGTTCCGTATCCCGCTGTGAAGTAAATATTGACGCAAAAGTGTGAGAAAGACAAAGCGAATGAGCGGCTAGTAGCTGTCTCTTTCTAAAATGCCGCTAAGTTACGACGCTCCCGAAAATAATATTTCTAAGTATTCTATTTGAATTAAAATCGGGTGGGGGCTTTTCTCGTCTTTAATTCCATCTCGGGGTACTGCGCCTTATTTATTCCAGGCCTACAGAAAAGAGACAGGTATTGGCCGCACAGTCGCTTTGTCTCTTTCTAGAGAGTGGTGAATTTTGTGAGGTTAATGCTCAGTTCATCCGCTATGTCTATGAGTCTTAGAGTCTTTGTCTCCTAACCATAAAGTTTGCTGTAGCCTGTACTTTTTAATCTATAGTGTGGTGACGTGTTTTACTGTATTTTTTAATTAAAATTGAGTTTTTCTATATACTAATATTTGAAATTTCAATATTTGGGAGGCAGCTTTCAGCGACTGTACGTTTATAATTTTTGTCATCGACGAAGAGATGTCGCGGCATTGATCGGAATACCGCAGGCAACTAAATATACAATCAGCTGTATATCTAATTCTTTATGTTTTATGGATTAGAAATTTTTGGGGAAACCCGTAAAAACCGTTACTTTAAAAAAGTTCGTTTTGCAAGTGCGTGCCAAGAAATGGAATGAGTTTATTTTTTATAATTTTCAGTCTTTAATAACGATGTACAGACGAGATAAAACGCCATTTGGCCGCCCAATACACGTAAGTGAAATTGATATCTCAATTAAAGGTTAGGGGGGCTCTGCTATATTTTTTGTAATAGTCGTCGAGTCTTTGGTTTTTTTTTTATTACAAAACGTTTGAAAAACCAAATACGAAAACTTTCAAGGCACGAGGCATTTTCAAAGATTGAGATTGGAACACTAAAACTATGTAAAATAAAGATTCCTAATGGTACTATGTGAAGTCATTGGCGGCAAGTTGGGAACATTCCGATTTTACTTAGTCCAAAACAATCGTTCAAATAAAGGGAAATATTTGAAACAGAAAGGCAAATTAGATAAGCGTTGTTATTGTTATATAACTCATTTAAATGTATTTGTTTAAAGGGCCAAGTCACAAAGGTAAACAAACCACTATTATATTTCGAAATTGAAAATCACATGCGAATATACATCGACATTTCAAAGTATGAAGCATACTTTCCAGTTGAAAATTCATCAGTTGAAATAAATAATCTTACCACAGTACATAATGAGTGGCCGTACACCGCAGTCATAACGGAAGACACTGTATGTAAATTTGAAAGCACAAAAGTAAGTAGTCTTATTCTACTTTGTTCATTACGAGGAAACAATATTTCTGATCCTGCTGAAATCCTGTCTATGGATAAAGTTATTCGTAGATTAGAGGGATCAGTACCTGACGAGTCTCTATGCAATTGCTTACTGAAGTTGATCGATGGTTTGCCAATTATAGAAGGAAAGGTAAAAATTTCACTTTAGATATATAATTACTTTTAAAAGAGAGAATAGATTTGGTACTAACTAAACTGTCATAAAAGCATTGTAGTCGCAATAAACTCCATTTGATATACAACATTTTAGTTTTTTTTTAGGTATTCAGTCAGTTGTTTCCTTAATTAATTGAATGTAAAAGAAATAACATATTTAGAAGTTTTTGCAGAAAAGTAAAATACTACTTAAATTTCCACTAAATTTTTTATTTGTAACACCATGGCATGTTTCGCTTCTTCAGATGGTTTGTTAAAAAATGAGGATAAGATTACTATAATAAATGGTTGGTTCACAATTTATGGCAGATAATAAAATAATTTAATTAAAGTAGATTTAGTAATGGTGAATTATTTAAGTCTAATTGTTCATTTATTAAGGAATCTGAATGTTTCAATTTGTTTATTTCTAAAGATTCTAGGTATTTATGTTTCAGGCCCTTTGTGCAAGTATGTAATATTTCAAAGTTTGGTTGAATTGGTGGTAATTTTTAATTAAACAATCTGCATAAAATTATATAAAAAACAACACTATGTTTTAATTTACATTATATTTAAAGTCACTTGACAATTGTTTCACCATACAATGGCTTCTTCAGAAGTAAATAAGAAAGAAAAATATTTGGTAGTAATCCTGGTTATATACTGCTTAAAACTATCCTTAATTATCTAAGATTATGCTAATCATTTTATTATATTATTTACAGACAGAATTATTTTAAGAATGCAAATCTGTGGTACTATTTCCGAGAACTAATAAAGATTAAGTAAGGGTGAATGGTTTAAGTCTACCTGTTCGTTTAATAATTGATTGGAGTTTTTCCGTTTGTTAATTTCAAGACATTCAAGCAAATTTAATTTTCTAGATTTATTTTCTACATGTAGGATTTTTAATGTATCATCAAAATTATGGGATTCGTTTATTATATGGGTTGCGTAATGTGAATTGTTCTTATTTTTTTAAATAACTACGTTTATGTTCTTTAATGCGAGTTTCAAAAGATCTACCAGTTTGCCCAACGTAGGTTTTAGTACAAAATCCACAATTTAATAGATAAACTCCTGATTTTAAGGATTTGGTTTTGTTATTCAAAATTATACTCCCTAAGGAATTACTCGGTTTGAATGCTATTTTATTGTTCTTTTTTATTAAATGTTTGGAAATTGATCTAGTTATTTTCCCTGTGTATGTGAGTGTAATAAATTTTCCTTTTTTGTCATTAATTGTGGGGTAAATTAGAGAGATTGCTTGTTTAAAGGATTTGTTATTAAAGATATTATTTATAATATTGGGGTCATATCCATTATTAATTGCTATTTGTTTGATTATGTTGAATTCTTTGTTAAAATTAGTTTTCGTCATAGGGATATGTAACAATCTATGTATGAAAGAGTTAAAAGCTGCCATTTTGTGGGATGAACTATTGTGTAGGACTATGTCAATATGTGAAGGTTTGTGAAAAATCGAGAAGTCGTGTTTATTGTTCACTTTTGATATAGTTATGTCTAAGAAATTTTTAGAGTTATTGGTTTCTAATTCTATGGTAAATTTAATATTAGGATGCAAATTATTTAGGAAGTTAAGGAGGATTGTTAGTTGTCCCCGTGAAACAGCAAATGATATCGTCAACATATCTATACCAGTAAACAATATTTTTGCTTACCGCGTTTTGATGAATTTTTAGTTCTAAATGATCCATGAAAATTTCCGCTAGTAACGGGCTTAAAGGATTACCCATTATTAGACCTTCTTTAGATGTATAAAAGTTATCGTTGAATTCAAAATAGTTTTGATCCAAGCACGTCGTAAGTAAATCTAAAATATCCCGTTTAATAATTTCGTTTACTTTATTCTTGATTATGAGCTTATCTACTAATTCTATGACTTCATATGGTGGGATACTAGGAAATAAGTTTTGTACATCAAATGAGATAATTCTAGAATTTTCCGGTAAGTTAATATTTTTAATTTTATCAATTAGTTCATAGGTGTTGGATTGGAAATCTGCATAATTTGAGCTATTTTTTTCTATTGATGTATGATGAAGCATGTTCTTTTATTCTTTTTGAAAAACTTCTTCCTGTTTGACCTACATATGTTTTTGAGCAATTTCCTCAATTTAATTTGTATACTCCGAATCTATTGTATCTATCTGTTTTAGTTTTGTTATTTTTTATAAATTTGTCAAGTGTGTTGGATTTTTATAATGCTATGTTAATATTTAAATTTCTCAAAAAACTATTTAATTTAGTGCTGCATCAACTATAGTATGTTATTGACTTTATGTTTTTATTTGGAAAAACTGTACTAATGGCTTTTTTGTAAAGTGTTTTCTCAAGAATATTATCTATTATGGATGGTGAATAGTCATTATTTACTGCTAATTGTTTTATAATATTAAGTTCTTTTTGAAAATCGTCTTGGTTTAGAGGAATATTTATTAGTCTGTGAACCATATTATGGAAAACTGCAAGTTTGTGACTTGGTGAATGACCTGAGGTATTATGGATAATTATGTCAGTATATGATGGTTTATGGTAAATATTATTAGTTTCAACTTCACTGGTGAATTTTATATTTTTGTGTATATTATTCAAAAAGTTTTGAAATGTGGTAAATTGTCTATCACTTCCTGTAAAACAACATAAGATATCATCAACATATCTATGCCAGTATACAAATTTTTTTAAACAGTGGGTGTTTGCTTATTTAGTTTTCTATGTTATTCATAAATATTTCCGCCAAAAGGGGATTAAGTGGATTGCCCATTATGAGACCGTCTTGGCTGCTGTATAGGTCATTATTAAATTCAAAATAATTTTGTTCTAGGCAAACCTTTAAGCAATTTAAGATGTCTTGTTTTATTATTGGGTTGACATTGACAGAAGAAGTTTTTCAATTAGTAATATAGTTTCCCTACTTGGTATACTTAAATATAAAATTTACCAATGAAGCTGAAACCAACAGTAGCTTAAATTTCCTTGACTTAACAATAAATAACAAACACAGTTTTTCTATTTACCATGAACCGTCACATACTGACATAATTATCCATAATACCTCATGTCATTCACCAAGTCACAAATTTGCAGTTTTTCATAATATGATTCACAGACTAATAAATATTCTTCTAAACCAAGGCGATTCTCAAAAAGAACATAATATTATAAAATAATTAGCAGTAAATAATGACTATTCACCATCCATAATAGATAATATTTTCAAGAAAAAACTTTACAGAAAAGCCATTAGTACAGTTTTTCCGAATAATAAAGAACCTTATAAAAACGTAAATTCAATAATATACTATGGTAGATGCAGCACTAAATTAAATAGTTTCTTGAGAAAATTAAATATTAACACAGCATTTAAAAATCCAACACACTTGGCAAATTTATAAAAAATAACAGAACTAAAACAGATAGAGACACTAGATCTGGAGTATACAAATTAAATTGTGGAAATTGCTTAAAAACGTATTTAGGTCAAGCAGGAAGAAGTTTTTCAAAAAGAATAAAAGAACATGCTTCATCGTACATCAATAGAAAAAATATCTCAAGTTAAGCAAATCATTTAATTGAAAATAACCACCAATTCAACCCAAACTTTGAAATATTACATACTTGCACAAAGGGCCTGAAACTTAATTACCTACAGTCCCTGGCCAAATTATTAGACGCACTGGAAGATTTCATGTAAAATATTAATTACCGAGTGATATTGTGTAAATTGATTTGTTTTTTATTTTTATATTATCCAATCAATTACCTATTTATTTGACATAAATAAAACAGCATTAATTTAGAAAAGCATAAGTTTATTAAGTTTTAAAGAAAAGTGAAATTAATGTTAGTAAAAGTCAATATTTAGTTGAGCCACCTTTAGCCGCTATCAAAGCTTTAATTCTGCGCGGCATGCTATCAATGCAAGATTGTACTGTCTCCTGCATTTGAGGATGATGATTCCACACATGAATAATCTTTTCTAGGAGCTGGGTTTTGTTGGTAATCACATCTTTAGCCACTTCTCTTTTCATCAGCTCCCACACATTTTCAATGGGGTTCATATCAGGGCCAATCCAACAGAGGGATATTTTTTTCTGCCAAAAAAGCTTTAACAGACCGAGCAGTGTGGCAGGGAGCTCCATCTTGCATGAGAGTGAATGGTTCCCCATTTGGAAACCATTCTCTGAGCTGCGGAATCAACCGATTTTGTAATACTTCTTTGTACTGATCTTGCCTCATTATTCCTTTGACGACGTACAGACGTCCGGTGCCCTTGCCGCTGATGACTGACCAAATCATCACTTTGGTGGGATGTTTAACCGTCGGGACGACACAATCAGGATGAAACTTTTCTCCATGACGACGACGCACATACTGAGCTTTATTCTGCAAAATTTCGAATGTGCTTTCGTCACTGAAGCAGACCTGTCAAAAATAGGAAAAATATATAAACTTCCATGTTTATTTGCTTTATTTAACTGAAAATGATAATAATGTATCAATTATTGATTAAATTGCTGTATCTTACCGATCTCCAGAAGTCCACATCTTTGTCTTGCCATTGTTTGGCCCACTTCAGGCGCTTTGCTTTCATTGCAGCTGTTAACTTGGGCTTCCTGGCGGGGCGACAGGCCTTAAAATCTAATTCTTTCAATTTTCTTCGAACAGTGCGCTCAGAAGCATTTACGCTAGCATCCTGGAGTTGTGATTTTATTACCTTTGTGGTAGCAAATCTGTTTTCTACACAAATTTTCTTCAAACATCTCTCTGACCGTGGAGTGAAAATTGGTTTTCTACCGCATCTTTTCTTTCTTTTCGGGCTTAATTCCTTCCCTGACTCAATTTTCTTTTTTATGCGTCGTACACTAGCTTCAGAAACCTCCAATCTTCGTGATATTTCTCGGTTTGTAAATGTTTTCGCAAACACAAGGGCCTTCACTTCTGCTTTTTTACGTGGTGAAAGATCGCCTTTTCTACCCATAATGAAAATAATCCAATTACTTTTTTAAAACACTGCATACAAAATAAACTAATAACTGAGTAGTATAAAACTGTTAAACAAAACAATCACAGTCCATAAAGCCACAGAAACACGTCCGTACCTGACTCGATTCCGATCGCGACTGATACAGGTTTGTACTTGTTTACGTTCATGTATCACTTTGTCAACACAGTGTTGCCATATGTTAAAAATAAATACAAATATGTAGTCTACAACAATTCTTTTAAACAAAAATCAATAATATTGTAGTTTAAATATACCATTATTGCATAAAAACTCTTAAGAAACATAAAATTACTAAAAAAAATACAGTGCGTCTAATAATTTGGCTAGGGACTGTAGAATCTTTAGAAATAATTGAAAAATTCAGATTCCTTAATAAATGAACAATTAGACTTAAATAATTCACCATTACTAAATCTATTTTAATTAAAGTATTTTATTACCTGCCATAAATTGTGAACCAACCATTTATTATAGTAATTTTATCCTCATTTTGTAACAAACCATCTGAAGAAGCTATCTTACAGCGAAACATGTCATGGTGTTAAAAATAAAAAATTTAGTGGAAATTTAAGTAGTGTTTTACTTCTTTGCAAAAACTTCTAGTTGTGGATTTCCACCAAGTATCGGCTGAATTAATTCAACTATAAAATATTTAATTTGAACCGATATAATGTTTATCCAAATTTTTTTAGAAAAGTTTTAAAGACATCATAATACAGTTACCACCAGACCTGCGATATGTAAATCAAACTTCCCAACTTTATTCTTCATTCATGAGGTATGATGGAAAATGCCAGTACAATGTGTATCCTAGTTTTGATCAAATGGTTGATTTACCTGCCAAATTTTTATTTGGGTAATTTTTTTTTTTTTTTTTTAAACAGACTGATCACTGTGATCTGCCATTTTATAGATTGAGAGATAGTTACAATTTTTTGGGTTGGGTTTTCTCTGATACTATTTGACATAGAAAGTTGAAATTTGGCACTAATATAGGAATTGATGGCCTCATCAGAACATTGTAGTTTTGAAAGTTAAATTTTGACTTAGGGCTTAGTTTTAGGGGGTGAAATCGGAAATGAAAATTATTTTTTTTATCAAGGGGTGTCAAATGGTAGCTTGTAAAAACACAAAAATATATATAATGTAATACTTGCGCACGAGTAGGACAAAGTAAATTCAGAAATAAACACCTACTATAAGGAACTCTGCAAGTCTAAAACAACACCCAATGAAGAACAAAGAAAACGGACCGAAAAGAAAATACAAAATATAGGTTCGGAAGAACTGCCAGAGATTACTGTAGAGGGAGTCAATAATGCACTGAAGACAGTGACACACAAGACTGATGGTATTTTATCTGAAATGGTATTGGAGGCCGGAGAGGGCTTAAAACAAGAACTGGTCAAACTATTCAACATGTACCTAGAAACTGGCGAAATGCCAATATCAGGGCATACATCAGAAGTAATACTTCTACACAAAAAGGAAGATATCAGAAAGTTGGACAATTACCGCCCAATTAACTTACTATCTCATATTTATAAACTTTTGACTAAAATTATCTCCAATAAATTAAAAAATAAGTTAGATTCCTACCAGCCATGCGAACAGGCTGGTTTTAGATTCGGCTATGGCACATGCAACCACTTACAGACAATGAGAAATATCTTAGAGAAGAGCTATGAATACATTTTCGAACATTACGACTATGAGAAGGCTTTTGACGCTGTCGAAATGTGGGCAATTATCAACGGCTTGAACAGTTGTAGTATTGATTCTAGATATACTACCCTACTCAAAAGAATTACATAAAACCTAGTACAGAACAAATATGTATAGGAAGAGGCGTAAGACAGGGAGAACTATCTCTCCTAAGCTATTTATTACAGCTTTAAAAGACGTATTCCTCCAACTAGATTGGACAAAGAAAGGCCTAAAGATAGATGGTGTGTATTTGAGTCATTTAAGCTTTGCCGACGATATTGTAGTCATTAGTAGTAATCCACATGAATTTCAAGAAATGATAAATAAATTAAGATGAATAAAAGTAAGCCAAAAATATTAACTAATACTAATAACAACATAGTTATAAATTTAAAAGGAACAGATGATTTTGGGGCCGCTCCTGACTTTACAAAAATGCATTATCCTGGATTTTACAGATGAGAAGGACAAGCCATTTTCCGCCATCCAGCCATTTAAGACTGAAATTGTGGATTGAAATTGATTGGTCGATACACTGCTTGACGAATTGGTGTTATAGATGACCAAATCATCAGCAAAAATTTTGAATCTTGTGGGAGGGAGGATAAGTTGTGTTAATGGCAGAATGGCTGTGTTAAACAGAGTGGGGCTTAATATCGAACCCTGTGGTCGGATAAAAGATTGCCTGACTTAACTTGAAATGTTCTAGGAGATAGGAAACTTTGTATAAACTTTAGGAGGGCTCCTGTGAGACCCATTTTCATCATTTGTTTAAGTATTAAGTTGTTTAATTGAATCAAATACCTTTTCTATATCAAGGGATGCCAGATTTAGATGTTTTTTTTGTTTAGCTAGTTTTATGTCAGAGCCCAAGAAAGCAAGTTGATCTGTTGCTGTTCTAAACTTGCGAAATCCGAATTGATGTTCAGATGGAAGTCCTTTGGATTCTATAAGCCAAGAGAGTCGGTAATGGACCATTATTTCCACAACTTTACTTCAGTGGCCGGAAAGAGAAATTGGTCTATAATTTTCCGGAGAGGATCTTGGTTTACCTGTTTTCTGTTGAGGGGTATGGGTTTAATGATTGATTTTAGCCATGAGTTAGGGAATTCAGCGTTTTGCCCTAAATGATTATAATAATTGAGCAAAAGAGCTAATATTTCATCTGATAAATGCTGAATCATTGGCAGGGTAATTGAGTCTAGGCCTGGGGCTGAGTTTTTGGAAGCTTTGATGGATGAGTGCAATTCAAAAAGAGAAAACGAAGAATTATAGTTTGTTGAGTGGCCTGTTTGAGCATTGATGGACCAAGCGAACATTAGAATGAAGACTACGAGAACAGAAAAGGAGCGTGGGGGGCGTCCCAAAACAAGATGGCGGGATGATATACAGAGAGTTGCGGGCATTTGATGGATGACAATAGCTGCAAATAGATTGAGATGGAAATTCAGGTGGAAGATCTACATTCAGTTCGAGAGGAAAAGTGTCGGGCAAGGACAAAAAAAAAAATGATTACTAATATGTTTTCTTGAAATCCTCAATTAACTTCAGCCGAAACGCTTGGATATATCATACGAAAAGATTCGCACTCAACTGCAGGCTAACGATTGGAAGTGGCGGAATACAGTTAAGAACCGATTGCCGAACGAGAAACACAGACCACTCGCGTGGACAGAGGAAAACATAGATCGAAACAGGAGCAATGTATCCAATGCTGGATGTAGCCAGCATTGAATACAATTAGGTTTATAGTAGTATAGTAGTAGTAGTAATACTTGCGCACACTTTTCTTTGTATTATTTTTAAAAAATTGCGAAGATTGCTGCCCCCTTTATCTCGAAAAATATTGATAAAAAAATTTTGGCATATTCTCCACAGGGTGTAGATTGAACGAAAATTATCAGGAGTGTATTAACTTTAATAATTTATCTGGTAGTTAAGAAAACAAAAATTTCACGGTCGTCAGTTTTCAGTAAAGATCGGAAAAAAAAACTTTGTTGACAACTCATTTGGGGTGTGTTTTGTGAATTCATTGATCTTTTGATGCTCTCATAACAAAAATTTTCATTTTAAAAGCAATCAACGTACACAACACTAATTGCACAAGTCCGACTGGCACTTGGTCGGTTTTATTTATTTTTGTTGTTTTTAGAATCTTGAAAGTCGATAAGGACTACGGATGTTTCACTTTAATTAATAACTTCAAGAGCTTCAAAATTCCCATAAAATTTACACCTTCCACATCTGGTAATCTGAACAAATTTAAAGATACTCTGGTTGTGATTAAAAAATGGATAGTTTTTACGGAAATATTTGATTTAGACGCTCTCCCAACCTTAAGATATATGGTAATAAACTTTGATGATGTTTCTATTATACAGCAACTGGAAAGTGAGAGACAACCGCAGTACTATTATGCAAGAAATGAATTTTGTTCCATTCATAGGCTGCATCTTTATTTTCAAATTACCAAAATGTCTGAGGTAAAAATTTAAAAGTATGTACAAAGTTAGTGATTTAAAATAGGCCACTCCTCTAATTCACTGATCTCAAGAGCCAGGTAAAAATATTAAATCTAAGAGTTATTTTGATGGAGTTAAAAACAGAAACAGTCGCCTTTTAGGCACATAACATAACCTTCATATCTTTTACAAGGAACACTCTGTATATTATTTTTCACTTTTATAAGACTCTTAATTCTGGAACACACGATATACGATGCTGGTTTGAAAAGTCCGTGCAAAGTCCGAGAGATGGCACCACCGGCGCGTATCGAGGTCATGTTTAGTTAGTAGCATCTCTTGAATGAACGCACACCAAGTTTCAGCCATATTGGTCTATTTCTTTGTGTTTGGCATTCGTTTGAATCAAGGAAGTCGAGTGATTTTCAAGAAATGGACGAAAAAGAATTTCGTGTGGTGATTAAATATTACTTTATGAAAGGCAAAACGCCTCAGGAGACTAAAGAGAAGCTTGATAAACATTATGGCGACTGTGCACCTTCGATTAGAACAGTTTATAAGTGGTTTCAAAATTTTCAGACTGGCCATATGGGCACAAGTGACGCTGAACGTTCTGGACGGCCTGTGGAGGTTACGACTCCAGAAATCATTGATCAAATCCATGATATGGTGATGGATGACAGAAGAGTTAAGGTGCGTGAGATTGCTAGTGCTGTGGGCATCTCGACTGAATGGGTACATAATATTTTGAATAAACATTTGGACATGAGAAAGCTATCCGCAAGATGGGTGCCGCGATTGCTCACGCTTGACCAAAAACGGAATCGTGTGAAGTGTTGCAAGGATGGTTTGCAGCTGTTCCAGAAGAATCCGGAGGACTTTAAGCGTCGTTTCGTCACTGTGGATGAAACATGGATACATTACTATACTCCTGAGACCAAACAACAATCTAAACAATGGGTTACCAAGGGGGAATCTGCACCAAAAAAGGCGAAGACCGTTCCTTCGGCCGGAAAGGTTATGGCGACTGTCTTTTGGGATTCGCAAGCGATAATCCTCATCGACTATCTGGAAAAGGGTAAAAAACTATTACAGGTGAATATTATTCATCGTTATTGGACCGTTTGAAAACCGAACTGCCAGAAAAACGCCCGCGATTGGCCCACAAGAAAGTCCTTTTCCATCACGACAACGCACCAGCACACACCTCAGCAGTTGTGGTCGCAAAATTAATGGAAATAGGATTCCAACTAGTTTCACATCCCCCTATTCTCCAGACTTGGCTCCTTCGGACTACTATTTGTTCCCCAATTTGAAGAAATGGCTGGCGGGACAAAGATTTTATTCAAACGAGGAGGTGATTGCAGACACTAATGGATATTTTGCAGACTTGGACAAATCCTGTTATTCGGAAGGGATCAATAAACTAGAACATCGTTGGACGAAGTGTATAAGCCTAAAAGGAGACTATGTCGAAAAATAAAAAAGGTTTACCTCAAACACATAAGTAGTTTTTATTTTTGCACGGACTTTTCAAACCAGCCTCGTATATATTTGGTGTATGGTGATATCATGCACGAAACGCTTTTCAACCTTATAAGGTTCACAATAACACAAATTGACAACGACATTTCTTTATGTTAAGAATTTTGACAGTAGTAAGCTAAAATTAACTGTTATAAAAGTAGCTTTTTCGGCAATTCAAAACAGGATGACTATGAAATATTTAATAACAAATGTTATACAGGGACCACGAGAATGTACAGGACTTTTTGATGCCAAAGAAAAATCCCTGGCTTAAATACATTTTTCGATAATATGTGACTACATCTCAACAGAAACTAGTTTGAAATGTAATTCTTTGGTTTCCCGGGTTAAGTCTGCACTAGTAGAACTTTATTTGCCTGATAAGCGCATTTACAACTCTGTAAATAAAAGGGTGCGGGGAATATGTTTATACCAATCAGAATTTGGCGGGATTAACGATACTAATTCTGCAAAATTCTGGTTACCATAAATATCTTTTCTGAGCTCTGTTGTTTACAGTGTTTTAAAATGGTGGCCTCTTTCTTTACAAACTGAAATAGTCTTTTATATTTTCTAAAATCAAAAAAAAAAAGAAATTAGTAAATGTTGGTTTTCATATAACGAAAGCCCCTCGAAAATGTAAGATAATCTCCAAGTATTTATTTTCGTAGTATTCTCCTCCTTTTGCAGTCTTTTTCGTTCGTTTAAACTTTGTTTCAGTTAAAAGTGTGGTTATATAATCCTGAAAATGTATTTAAACTAGAGATTCTCCTTTGCCTTTCACAAAATCTTGTATATTCCCGTTAAGCTTGCAATCCTTTATAACAATTTTTAAAAATTATTTCGTATATCTCGTTTTCAACTCTCTAAAAAAAAATCATTTCCATTTTCTATATCAACCAGACACAAGAAAGAATAGACAGAGTATGTCATTCATAACATCGTTTGCCTCTAAATCAATGATCCATAAGAAACTTTGATGAGTGCGGTAAGGACAAGTAGAAAACACTGGATACATTTTCAACTGTGTTATGGAAAAAAAAAATACCGTAGCCCGCGTCCATGCAGAGCTGCTAAAAACCTGATTGTACGTGTTCTACTACTAAAACCGGCTGTGAATACATACCGATATTGTCACTTATATTTGTTAATTTTTATTAGCAGGTTATATATACTTGTATATAATTTATTAAGGTAAAAATATAGAAAATATTCACCTTTTTTCTTATACATATGTTATTTACTTTCTTCTCTATTAGCTAAAACTATGCTTGGTAATTTTACTTCGTCAGATTAGGCCGCTCCCTGATTTGTCGGTGCGGTATCGTTTTTCTCGGTGTGCCTGACTTGCGCGGGCGCGGAGCAAGTCAGGTTGGTTTCATTGAAATATAGGCGTTCGGCATGTTTTCGTTACCGAATCGGTACCGAGCATACCGAGAAAAACGATACCGCACCGACAAATCAGGGAGCGGCCTTACAGACTTCTGTAATATAGCGAAAGCCGGTGAACCATTGAATATTTTAAATTTTAGACATCTGACAACACATTCAACATATCTAGTCTAATGGTAATTTTGAATCGCGTTTAGATGTAAAGCAGCGGAGCTTGATTCGAGGGGTGGTTCATTTATAGTCTTATTTTTGAATGGCCTCTGTGATTTCCAATCATCTTCAACTTCCTCCCCCCCTCTTGTAATACGCAAAGTTATGTATTTTTAATAAATTTTTTACTTAAAAATTTAGGGTTACAGGGAAAGTCGTCCTAGATAATTAAGGACGTTATAGTTTAGGTCGTTTCTGACCGATTTGACTCTATGACATGATGTCCTAAACTTAAACGGTTTTCGAGATATTGAAGTTTAAAGATTTTCTAAAAAAAACATGTTTTTTTGCTTTTATATCGATTTTTTTTTATTATTAGGGGTTCTCGAGTGCGATTTTTTGATTATTTTTAGTTAGTCTGTATGTCAAGTATCAAAAATCATCAAAAACATTTGAACTAGTTACTAACAGTTTCAAATGGCGGCTTGTTAATGTTTCTAAATTACGAATTTTTACCAAGTGTCTCCTACTTTAAATCAATAAAGAGAAAAAAAAAAAATGTATGGAAGTTATTCTGCAAATTATTTTAAAAAACTTTTACGTCTTTTTAGCTATCTAAAACGGTATAATATCTACTGGATCTATTGAAAATTCTAAGAAAATGAGATTTCAATAGGCCCAAATGTAGAGTAACATAATAATAGAATTTAGATACTACCAAATTACCGGTTTACTACCTGCACCTTCAAACAATAAAAAGGGTTGGGTAAGCATTTTTTCCGGTCGGGGTACTCTCTGTGCGAGTGACATTTTCTGTTCACTAAACATTATTGAATGATTTTTAGTCTGCTCATGCGATTCGTCCGTGGTAGATGTGCTATACCGTGCTTTTCAAAAATATCTGTGTTTCATCTTCTGACTGTGTGAATTGGCTCGTAACTGGATTTTGATCCCTGCTTGTGAATATGGCAACGTATACCAACGAGGAATATGCTGACATCCTAATGTGTTACGGATTTTGCGAAGGAATGTCGTCGCGTGCACGTGATGAATACATACTGCGATATCCTACTCGTCGTGTACCTGATGTTAGCGTATTTGATGGAACTTATCGAAGACTACAAGAAACTGGTTCCGTACAAAGACGGCGGACTGACATGGGACGACCACGTATCTTTGACGAAGACGAAGAAAACGAAATACGACGTCTCTTTGAGGTGGACCCAACCACATCTACAAATGTTGTCGCACAACAGCTTGGTATTTCGCAGTGGAAGGTATGGTTTGTAATGCATACTGTTGGGCAACACCCTTACCACTATACGCCCGTGCAAGTCATTGAAGAAGGGGATCCGTTGCGACGATTAGAATTCTGCAGATTTATGCTCAATACCGATGTCGAAGATGCAGCTTTTTTTAAGAAAATACTATGGACTGACGAGTCGAAATTCGACAAAGACGGTCTTACAAACTACCACAATGCCCACTATTGGGCTTCTAAAGAGGAAGGCAACCCAAACAAAAAAGAACGAAAGGATCACAAACAAGATTCAGCTTAAATGTGTGGATGGGTATAATTTCAAATTATTTGGTTGGGCCATTCTTCCTGCCAGATAATTTGAATGGCGAGGAATACGACAGTTTTTTGCGGAACGATTTACCTAATTTGATGGAAGACCTACCTATTGGTTTGAGACAAAACATGTACTTTCAACACGATGGCTGCCCAGCTCACTACAGAGGAAGTGTTCGTGCATGGCCCAATGACAATTATCCCAACAAATGGATTGGAAGAGGCGGGCCCATACCTTGACCGGCGAGAAGCCCAGACCTAACACCGATGGATTTTTATGTGTGGGGTCACTTGAAAAGTCTCGTATACGACCAGATGACTCCTATCGAAAACGTGGATGTCCTAAGACAAAAAATAATTGATGCGGCTGACGAAATGAGGCGGCACCTCACACCCAGCGTTGTGAAAAGTAATTTAAGAAAAATAATGAGAATTTGTGTTAGAAATAGGGGCGACCATATAGAACATGAATTATAATTAATAAACAATATTAAATTGCAAGGTTTTTTGTTTTATTTGTGTATTTTTCGTATTTTCACCTAGAACTAAAAATTTACCTTTTGCTACCCGAGCCCGCTTTAGGTATCATTCTGTGTACAGTTTTCCTATTAAACTCCTAGTATTATACCTTTTTTGATAGCCAAAAAGACGTAAAAGTTTTTAAAATAATTTGCAGAATAACTTCCATACATTTTTTTTTTCTCTTTATTGATTTAAAGTAGGAAACACTTGGTAAAAATTCATAATTTAGAAACATTAACAAGCCGCCATTTGAAACTGTTAGTAATTAGTTCAAATTTTTTTGATGATTTTTGATACTTGACATACAGACTAACTAAAAATAACCAAAAAATCGCACTCGAGAACCTCTAATAAAAAAAAAATCGATATAAAAGCAAAAAAACATGTTTTTTTTTTAGAAAATCTTTAAACTTCAATATCTCGAAAACGGCTAAGTTTAGGACATCACGTCATCATCAGTCAAATCGGTCAGAAACGACCTAAACTATAACGTCCTTAATTATCTAGGACGACTTTCCCTGTAACCCTGATGATATATATATATATATATATATATATATATATATATATATATATATATATATACACATATATACATATATACATACATACATACATGTACATTATTCTTAAAATACGTCGATCACTTTTGGTCTCGTCATCCTAGCGACGAGACCGTAAGGTGATCGAAAACGGGTTGAAAAGAGAATCATGGATGTGAATGGAAATTACAGAGAATAGTGTATCTTTAACCTTAGTGTGTAAATAAGTTTATATTTTGAGTAATTTTCCGCTATTACAGGTAGTTTTTGGATATGAAAATACACCTGAAATTTGGATGGAAGGTTATATTTCACAAAATAAACCTAACGATACTACCGTACGAACGTTGGTCCACTTATGTTATTCCAATTTGAGCGTGGCGCCGTTTTTACGAGAAGGAGTGGTGTATAAGTTGCTGTACAAAGAAAATCTGTAAGTTATCCAATTGGGGTTACATACACCTTGAATTTTTAAAAATTTGTTTTTGTTTTTTTTTACGGGTTTTTATTCTCTATACTTCTAAGAATTACCAAAAAATTTTTTTTTTTTTTGCGTTTTCTTTGTTAGACAGAACTTTTGGAACGACCTTCGTATTTTAGAAATGTATGTTTGCGAAAAACGTATTGGGAAGATCACCTCACCTATTATTTTCTAATGTTAAACAATAACGGTCTCTGAAGATTCCCCATTAAATAAGAGGTTGAGAAATAATTTTTTAGTTCAATTTTTGAGGTACCATCAGAGATCACATTTGTAATTGAATATTTCTTTAATTTTGTTGTAACTGACCGTTGCTTTACTGGTTTGTAGCCGATCAAAAATAACACGTGATAAAACTTTTTATTAAGTAAATTCTATAATTCTTATTAGCTTGATATGAATATAATATCAGTGCTCGTAATAACAATATTTAATGCTTGATGTTATTGTTAATAATAATGCCTTTTATGTCTTTTGTTAAAGAATATAATGTAATTATAATAATAATGTTTATAATGTAATGTTCGCTCTAGCTGACTGCCTAGTATTTTATACGTTTACTCTTTGGAATTTACCATAGGCGTACTCTTCAGTTAAGCTAACAAATATTTACCTATCTTGCTAATGATTACATAGTTTGGCGACTTCTCGACGCCGTCAAGAAGTTTACAAAGAAAATAATTAATTTAGCTATTAGTAAGTGTAAATGTTACATCTTTTATTGAGAATTGATTACTGTTAAACTATGACTTTGGATTAAACTCATAGGGGTAGCTAAAGGGCAAAACAATATATTAATATAATAATAAAAAAAAATAGTTGGTTTACAACAATTTATTTTGCTATGTTGCTGTTACTCACCTTTTTATAGGACACAAATACTTAATAATAAAGAATTGTATGGACTAAAAAGGGCCCAACAAGCATACAAAGTCGGTAAAGAAACAATCTTTGAAGAGACTGACATAATTCTAGCAAAGCAAAGTGAAATCGAATTAAAAAGCGTACGAGAAGTTAAAAGCCATATTGCCAAAGTTCCAGCAAATCAGTTGTTCTCTTTTACTTTGAAAATCAGTAGGAAAACAACTCCAGATTTCTCAGTTTCCGTCATGGTATCCTAAGAGGCACCAAAATGCCCCTTATTTTGGCAATCCAGGTAATATTGTGCCTACAAATTAATTGTAATATAGTAATTAGTCCCGGCTAATGTCAGGACAACGAAAAGATAAAATCCCGCGTGGTTTTTACCGGGTGTAACGTAGTATTATTCAAAATGTAACGATCCAAACGATCAAAGTTAGCACTTCATATATACAAGTAATTAATGTAGCCAGTGAGAAAATATGAATGTAAAAGAAGCCAAGTTCGCGTAGTTTTAAAAATACGCCACGAAATAAAACGAAAGGTACAGTTGTAAGTTATCTTGTTTGAGCAGTAGCTTGAATTAGCTAGCAGCTATCAAAAAATTGTTTAGTATTAGTTTAACTACTAAGGGGCTGTTTACTATCCAGCTATAGCTGTGTTTCCCACTTTACACCACCACACCCTTATAAGTATTAGGAATAAACTGGTTATTATCAGCCATATTTGAGTGAAGTTTATCCATTACAGACATTAATGAGTAGAATACGAGAGATTTCCAACCCAACGAACAATTACCGATGGATACGTACCGATGTTGTCACTCATATTTATTAATTTGTATAACAGGTTATATGTGGTTATGTACAGGTACAAATTTAAAAAATATTTATTTTCTTAATAATATAAATATACGTTCCTCTCTGTGAGCTAAAACTATGGTCGATATTTTACTTTATTAGATTAGACTTTAATGAGATAGCGAAAGCCGGTGAACCATTGAATATTTTAAATTTTAGAAAAATCTGACAACCCTTGCATTCAACCAACTTGTAACTCATCGTTTCCAGACGCCTTTCCCTGAGTCCACAGTTAATATTAGATCGTGTTTAGATTGTTGTAACTTTCCACTGTTTTCCTCTGCCACCAATGTTATAACCGACCGTTGCTTTACTGGCTTGTAAGTCGATTAAAGATAACACGTGATAAAACTTCTAACATTTTATTAAGTAAATTTTATAGTACTTATTAGCTTAATATGAATATAATAATGTCAGTGCTCGTAATAACAATATTTAATACTTGAGGTTATTGTTAATAATAATACCTTTTATATCTTTTGTTAATTAACTAAGAATAATAATAATAATTTAACGCCAAGATAGGAAAGAAAGCAGAAGATACAGAAAGTTATATAGGAAATTTTGGCCTTGGAGAGAGGAACAACATAGGACATATGCTGATGACATTTCTGGAAAGGGAGAAACTCTATAACATGAACACCTTCTTTCAGAAAAAGGAGAAGAGAAAATGGACATGGATTAGTCCTGATGGTGAGACAAGAAATGAAATTGATTATGCACTAACAACACATAAGAACATAGTAACAGACGTGAAGGTCCTAAACAGATTTGCAACGGGTAGTGATCATAGGCTGGTCAGAGCAAAGGTGTTTTTTAACAAAAGACTCGAACGAAAACGTTTACACAACAAGAAAACAAATAAAACAGATAAACAAACACTAAAAGAAAACGTAGACCAATACCAAAAACAGATTACAGCCAACCTTAATAACAACACATTAACTACAGGAGCAAGTTTAGATGAAAGAAACAGAAAAATAATTGAAACACTCAAGACCACCGCAGAAAAAATATCTCCCCAACCTACTAGGCGAAAGAATAACAAGCTTAGTGAAGAAACAAAAAGAATGTTGGAACAACGAAGACAACTGATACATGAAGGAAAGAGATTAACTGTCGAATATGCAGAACTGAATAAGACAGTACGAAAAGCGGTTAAACAAGACATAAACAAATACAAGGAAAACATGGTTAAAGATCTTATAGAGAAAAACAAAGGATTAAAAGTTTTTAGAAGAGCAAACGCCTGTAAAAGTGAGATAATTAAACTGAAGGACCAAGAAGGAAACATAATCAATGACAAGAAAAATATCCGAAACAGAATTACAACTTTCTATCAAGACCTCTACAGTTCAAAAGTCCAAAATGTAGTAGTTGAAAAGGACAACTCATCAACAGATAAAAGAGTAATTAATGTCAACTCAGAAGAAATTCCTGACATAGAAATGGATGAAGTTAGGAAAGCCTTACAAACAGATGAAAAGTGGAAGAGCGGCTGGAGAGGATGATATTATACCTGAAATGCTAAAATGCGGAGGTGAAGCCCTAATGAATGAATTAAAAGATCTTTTTAATGAATGCCTCAAATGTGGAAATATACCAGAAGACTGGGAAAACGCTATAGTCATCTTAAAATACAAAAAAGGTGACCCCGAAAACCTAGAAAACTACCGGCCAATTAGTTTACTTTCCCAAGTTTACAAGCTGTTCTCACGAATCATAACAAACAGACTGGAACACAAAATGGAATTATACCAACCGATAGAACAGGCTGGATTCAGATCAGGCTTCAGTACGATTGAACACTTGCACACATTGAGAATACTAATCGAGAAGGCCACCGAATATAATATACCAATGTGGCTCACATTTGTAGATTTTCGCAAGGCTTTTGACACAGTGGAAAAATGGGCGCTTATAAGAGCTCTTAGAAATGCTCGTATAGACCACAGATACAGCGAACTGATAGCCAGAATATATGAACGAGCAACACTCAAAGTTATGGTAAACCAAGAACTGACAAACAAGGTCCCAGTGAACAGAGGAGTAAGGCAGGGCGATGTAATATCGCCTAAGTTATTTACAATGATCTTAGAAGATGTATTCAAAGAACTGAATTGGGACGAAAATGGCCTTCTGATAGCTGGTGATCGGCTAAACAACCTGAGATTCGCAGATGACATTGTAATTATAGCAAACAATAAGAATGAAATGATCCAGATGATCACTGATCTCCACCACCAAGCAAGAAAAGTGGGACTTGACATAAATTTCTCCAAGACAAAGTACATGAGTAACGAATACACCAATGATGAAAATATAGTGATTGAACATTCAACAATAGAAAAAGTAAACAC
>CM032452.1:123333020-123377057 GCA_019049505.1 Pachyrhynchus sulphureomaculatus | reverse complement strand
TTTAAACATAACGAAATTTTTGTCAGGATTTTGCCGTTGTTGCTATTTTCAATGTTATTTAAGTTATTTTTGTTCCATTTAACGAACAAAATTTCTATTTAACGAAACCACGAAATAGAAATACATACGTAAACGTATGTATTTCTAGGTAATCTAATAAAAAAAACCGGTCAAGTGCAAGTTGAACTTGCACAATTAGTGTTCCGTACGATTGTTTTTAAAATAGAAAATTTTGTTAGGGTGGTATAAAATTATCAGTGACTTCACAAAACACACCCCAAATGAGTTTTCAATAAAGTTTGTTTCCAATCTTTACTGAAAACTGGTGACCTTGAAATTTTGTTTTTTTTCTATACCAGATAAATTATTAAAGGTAATGATAATTTTCGTTCAATCTATACCCCGTGGAGAATATTCCAGGATTTTTTCAAAATTTTTTGATCAGTACTTTTCGAGATAAGGTAGGGGACAGCGATTTTTCACGATTTTTTAAAAGTAATACGAAGAAACGTGTGCGCAAGTATTACATTATATATATATTTTTTACTCGTGTTTTCACAAGCTTTCATTTGACACCACACTCGATGACCTAGTAAAAAAATTTTTTTTTCACTTCCGATTTCACCTCTCAAAACGAATCCCTTAAGTCAAAATTTATGTTACGGTGATATAAAATGATCAGTGACTTCACAAAAAAACACACCCCAAATAAATTTTCAACAAAGATTATTTCCAATCTTTACTGAAAATTGATGACCTTGAAATTTCTGTTTTTTTATATACCAGATAAATTATTACAGATAATGCACTCGTGATAATTTTCGTTCAATCTACACCCCGTGGAGAATATTCCAGAATTTTTTCAAAATTTTTTGATAAGTACTTTCGGAGATAAGGCGGGTGGACAGCGATTTTTCGCGATTTTTTAAAAATAATACAAAGAAAAGTGCGTGCAAGTATTACATCATATATATATTTTTTACTCGTGTTTTCACAAGCTTTCATTTGACACTTTTACCTAGTAAAAAATTTTTTTTTTCACTTCCGATTTCACCCCCCAAAACTAACCCCTTAAGTCAAATGTTTTGATGTGAGTGTGGTTGAGTTTGGTGCTTTGTTGGAAGCCTAGACATTTGTATGTTTCTTTGTCGATTATGTTATCGAGCGTTTCATTGTTGATGGTTTCTGTCTCATGGTGGCACTTCCATTGGCCTTTGTTGATGTGGAGCACGTTGCATTTACTTATACCAAATTCCATATTGACATCTAAGGTAAATATTTCTGTGATTTTGAGAAGTTCTTTCAGCTGTGTTTGTGTGGCAGCGTAGAGTTTTATGTTGTCCATATATAGGAGGTGGTTTATTTTATGTTGATTCACTTTTTGGTGTCTGATATTGAAGCCATGCTCTGTTCTGTTTAGTATATTTGAGAGTGGATTGAGACAGAGGCAAAACCATAGAGCACTGAGCGAGTCTCCCTGAAATATACCCCGTCTGATGTACAGCTCTTCTGTTTGGATGCGTTCGGTTGGTGTTTCTAGGCGTATTTTGGTTTTCCATGTTTTCATAATTTGCGCGAGAAACTGCCTGAGGTGTTGGTTGATTTTATAGATTTCTAGGGCCCTGATTAACCAGCTGTGGGGTATGGAGTCGAAGTCAAATAGTTTCATAAAAAATCGGGTGTGACAGACGGACAGACACCGAAGTGATCTTATAAGTGTTCCGTACGGAACACTAAAAAGGTACAAAGCAGAATTTTAATTTTTGCCTGCCCTAAGCACCTAGTTTTCTATTTAACGAATTTTTTCCTTGGGATTTTAATTAAATTTTCTTTTTAGTGTTCCGTACGGAACACTTATAAGATCACTTCGGTGTCTGTCTGTCTGTCTGTCACACCCGATTTTCTCCGAAACTATTTGACATAGAAAGTTGAAATTTGGTAATAATATAGGAATTGGTGGCCTCATCAGAGCCATGTAGTTTTGAGAGTTAAATTTTGACTTAAGGGGTTAGTTTTGGGGAGTGAAATCGGAAGTGAAAAAAAAAAATTTTTACTAGGTAATGAAGTGTGGTGTCAAATGAAAGCGAGTAAAAAATGTATATATAATGTAATACTTGCGCGCACTTTCCTTTGTTTTATTTTTAAAAAATCGCGAAAAATCGCTGTCCCGCGCCTTATCTCGAAAAGTACTTATCAAAAAATTTTGAAAAAATTCCGAAATATTCTCCACGGGGTGTAGATTGAAAGAAAATTATCTCGAGTGCATTACCTTTAATAATTTTTCTGGTATTTAAAAAAAACAAAAATTTCAAGGTGATCAGATTTCAGTAAAGATTGGAAACAAACTTTGGTGAAAACTCATTTGGGGTGTGTTTTGTGAAGTCACTGATCATTTTATACATCTGTAACAAAATTTTTTATTTTAAAAGCAATCAACGTACGGAACACTAATTGCGCAAGTTCAACTTGCACTTGACCGGTTATTTTTATTGCAGATACCATGCGATAAAAAATTTCAAATAGAGCAACACGTGAAAACTGCTTGCCATATTGCCAAATTGAGTAAGACGAAACCTGGAGATAGGCTACAACACACATTAATGCAATGTTTCCAACCAACGTACAAAAATAAAGAGCTAAATGAACAAGACATCTTTAACCGAGATCTATGCCGTGCAATGATGACATCAAAAATTCCGTTATCGAAGTTACGTAATCAAAAACTTTACTTCCTTCCTCCAGTAGTATTGCAATTTAATATTCCAGGTGAAACAACAATATGAAGAAACGACGTAAGCTCCTTGTATTCACAGGTAATTGAGGAAATTAAAGGTAAAATTCGCAACGAACATTTTTACATATGTATTGATGAAACCACCGATTCAAGAGGACGGTATATTGCGCATTTATTGATTGGAGTTCTCAGCGACGATATTTTGCCAAAATGTTATCTGATTGCTTCCAAACAGTTAGAAAAAACAAATGCATTGACAGTGGTCAGATTGCATATTTACAACTTGTATGTGCATATTTTGAGAAAATTATTTGCATATTTATACGCATATTTTAAAGTTTTCCACTTGCATATTTGAGTTTCCTTAGTCATTACTATTGGCATAATATTTAACAAATATGAGATATGTAACGTTTCTGGAGAGTTTTTCTTCTTACAAACATAAAACATATCCAAATGGTTATCAAAAGAACTTGAGAATTTACCATTAAATACTTTCGCAGGGAAGAATTCGTTAGAATTCATTAATAAAACAAAAAATCTAGTTCTTAATGAAGATGAAATCTTAATTTCTTTTGATGTCAGTTCTTTGTTCCCAAGTGTGCCAATACCACAAACTTTACAACATCTCGAAGAATTACTTAGAATGAATGACTTTGAGGACGAAATTATTCGTGACTACGTAACATTATTTAAACTTTGTATGGAACAAAATTATTTCCAATATCAAAGTCAATTTTATGTTCAGAAAGAAGGAACAGCTATGGGTAATTGCTTATCTCCTTTCCAGCCAGTCAAGAATTCGAATATTTCCCAAGGGTATGGTATAGGTATCTGGATGATATTTTCGCGATTTTTGATACAAAGAAAGCAAATATTGATGATTTTGTTTCTAAATTAAATAACCGGTATGATTCCATTAAAATCACGAAGTTGAGAACAAAGGACAATTGCCTTTTCTAGATATTTTAATTATTAAAAATAATAACACAGGGGAACAGCTGTTTTGGTGTCGAGGTTTTTTGAGCTGATTCTATATCAATTTGATGTCCTGAATTCAAATAACGTATTCATTTGTACCTAGGAGCTCAAATTTTTAAGATATACAATTTTAGAGAAATATAAGTTACATTATTGTAACTCAAATCCGTAAGTGTAGTAAACAAAAGTAGATACGAAATTTTTATTTTAGTTATACAAAATACAATATTATGTTTGTTTGTTTGTTTCTGTTGGGCAGGGCGCATCGACAGCTAAGATCATTTAGCGCCTACTAGAGTTAGTTTGGTATAAATAGATTAGACTATGAAGTTGAATTCTTTTAAGTAATTGGTTATCTTTTCTTTAAGTGGGACAAAAGATTTTATGAGGATGGTGATGTTGGATGGGATGCCGTGGGTGTCTCTCAAGTTTTGATGTTGAATGGATTCGATTAGATGTAACACTGATAAGGGGGAGTCACATTTAGGACAGAGTGGAGGGGGATCTCTCTTTAATAGGTGTACATGTGTGGAGTAGGTGTGTCCCAATGCCAGTCTTCTCATTATTACATTATGTCTTCGGTTCAATTCTGTGGAGTTAAGGGGAGGAAATACATTGGTTTTGATGGACCATAATTTGTTGTTGGGTTCTTCCAAGTCCCATTTGAGTTGGAAGAGAGAGCTGTGTAGGTGTGCTGAGGGCGGGATAGGGCGTATTGCCGAGTCTAAATTGGGATAAGTCCACTTACTGCGGTTATTTCGATTGATTCCATTAGTATTTACTAAACAGAAATAACAATCATTGAAGTGGTTTTTTGGTTCTCTCCAAACCATTGGTACGCCGAATTTTAGACATTTTCTTTTCCCGGTAGTCCACTGCCGTAAATGCTCTGTACAAGTTTTACATACGAGATGCGGGGGGCCCACGTTTTGTCCTGATCACCAAGCTTAACTCCAAAGTATCCAAGATACGCTCGCTTTACAAAGTCAGTAATAGTTTGTCTGTTTTGTTGAAACATGTATTCTCCGCATATATAGCAAAACACATCAGGTTGATTTTCACAACTTCTTCTTGAACTGGAACCTGAACTCATTTTAATTCTGTTCAATAACACAAAAACACTCTTTTCTTAACATAAAATAACACGCCGAATTCGATCTACTCTCATTAGTAAGAACGCACAAACTGACGAGACTTACCCGAGTTAGGTGATTAAAAGGGTCAGTTCAGGTACCTGATAGGCAATGGTTCCACTATTTATAGATTTACCTGGAATTTACTCAATTACAGACTGACAATAAAACCATTGTACCTACATTAATGAATATATAATAATTTTAGAACTCTCATAAATGAATATACTGAATAAAAACCACATTGGTAGATAAGTTGATGTATCTAAAAAAGTAGAGCTGATAGAGAAAAACGGATTGCATGTATAGATTTAGCGTCCCAAATATAGTTAAAATCAGCTCTAAAATCCCAGGCACCAAAACAAAAATATTTTTTTGTTGCCCTGTGTTATAGATTAGAATTTGATATCTATAGGAAGGACACAGTAACAGATAGATATATTCCTAATGGTTCATTTTATTGCAAACAGCATAAATTAGCCTCAGTACATTTTTTAGTTCATCGTTTGGTCACTTTCCCTCTGAATAGAGTAAACCTTAATAAAGAAAGGAATCGTATTAGAAATATAACTAAAGTTAATGGTTATGACGATGACTTAGTAAATAAGCTAATAAATAGACATAAGTTTAGGTTTAATATTCAGAATTCCACCTTTTTTACACGCAAAGAAAATAACACCAAGTATATCTCCATACCATATAATCCGAAATATAGCAAGGGACTCAATGAGGTATTTAATAAGGTAGGAGTTACCTTAGTCTATAAGTCATCAGACAATCTGAGGAATATCTTAGGAAATCCCAAAGATAAGATTCCTAATTGTGAGAAAAGTGGAATTTATGAAATTAGTTGTAATGATTGTGACAAAAAGTATGTTGGGCAAACTAAAAGGTCAATTAAAACACGATTTAAAGAACATTTAGCATACTTAAAAGACAGTAGAACAGAAAAGTCTAGCATTGCCGAACATGCCCTTGAAGCTGATCATATTGTAACATTAGATAATCTAAGATTAATAAAAAAATGTATCTGATAGGAGATTGTTGAACGGATACGAAAGTATGGAAATTATAAAATGTAAAAGTAGTTTAAATAAAGACAGAGGGCATATTCCTTATAGTCCCTTCTACTGGTTACTTAACCGGAACTGATGACCTTGCCTATGCCATTAGTTCCGCCTGAGTAATTCCAGTGTTAGGCTAAGTATAAATAGGGTAGATTTGTAGTTTAGCTTTAGTCAATCATCGCTCCTGATGAAGCTAACATGGTTAGCGAAACGCGCGTCGAGTGCAAAAATAAAGTGTTTGGTGTAGTGGTGATATATACTGAGTAATAAAACTTTTTTATCCACCCTGTATTTCTATAATTGTAAACTTACCTTAAGGGTTCAGGAATGGTGTCCACCACATTAGCAGTACAGATAAACAAAACTTTAGACAAATCGACTGGAACATCCAAATAATGATCCAAAAAGTTGGAATTCTGTTCTGGATCTAGAAGTTCCAATAATGCAGAACTTGGATCGCCCGAATACCCTCTGAAAACGTGAACAGATATACTCAGTCAATCCTAAATTTATAACACTCCGTATAACTCACTTCCCAATTTTATCCACTTCGTCGATTAACACGAGCGGATTTTCCGTTCTGGTCTTCTTAAGGCACTGTATCACCTTACCGGGCATGGCCCCCACGTAGGTACGCCTGTGACCTTTAATTTCGGCGACGTCCGTCATACCGCCCACGGAAAATCTGAAGTATTCTCTGTTTAAGGCTCTTGCGATTGATCTGGCTAAAATAGAAATAAAATAGAGATATATGTTTACATCTCAATAAGATCAAAAGTGTTTTCCTTGGCTGAAAGTACTTCTCACTTCCTTCAATTCTAAGAAATTAGATGTTTCCCATTTTCTCACTGCAATTATGTTTATTTCTCTAAATTGGCACGTCAAATAAAGTAACCAAAACAATGGCCGATCTGCTTTATTATTGTAAATATTTAGTTTACTTCGAGATCTCGCAGTGTAAACATCGTTAATAATCTGTTAATTTTAGTGGTTTCCACTACAGATTAAGTGAATTTTTATATATTAATGCTAAAAAAAGTGTGAATTAGAGTTAGATAAACATATGCAAATGTAGTAAAATATTCAAAAGATTAAAAACAAAATATACAGTGTGTCCCAAAAAGTTTTATACAAATGGAGAAAAAGTTTATCTTACATATTACAAAAAAATTTATTCTTGATAAAAAGCTCTGCTTCACGTGGAAATCCATAATCAAGCATCAAAAGTTTAAAATATTTGATGGTATACAGGGAAAATAAGAAATAATGATTTATAATGGAGAGTCAAGTGTGTTTAAATTTAAATATAGAGTAAAATATTAATTGAAAATGTAGCCTTCCTAGTTAAAAATTCAAAAAAACTCCAGTAAACACGTCAGTAATTGCACAAGTACTTCAATGTATCCACCGTCCCTTTCTAAACAGGTTCTTCAAGAAAAATCTTTTATTACATTTCTAATTACGTCAGGAGTTACAGCTTCACATGTTTCCCTAATGACACCCTCAAGATGATTAACATCTTGAAATGGCTTTTTAACATAAACCTTTTCTTTTAAGTAGCCCCATAAAAAAAAGTCTAGAGGGGTAATGTCCGAGGATCTTGGGGGCCAAGTAAACTGCACATACCTCCCTATTACCCTACCGTTAAAAATGTGGAGGAGATAATCTCGAACATTTCTCGTACTGTGACATGATGCACCATCATGTTGGCACCATATACGTTGTCTTTCAATTATTGGTAGGTGATTAAGAAACTCAGGGAACTCATTTAAACATTCTAGGGAACGTTCAGCATTCATATTATTTCGAAAAAAGAATGATCCCACTATTATATCTTTAAAAATTCCACACCATACATTGGTTTTAAACGAGTATTAATCTCGAGTTTGGATATTGAAGTTAGATTTAACATCGCACCAGCAGCGATAGTTTTGAGAACTTACTGCTCGAATAGACGTAAATGTCGCTTCGTCAGAAAAAAGTATCTGTTCTGCCATAAACCTGTTATCTTCCAACTCTCCTTGAAACCAAGCACAAAATTTAAATCTTCGTTCAAAATCTCCTGCTTTTAAAGTATGAGTAAATTGAGGTTTGTATGGTTTCAATGTATTTGATCTTAAAATTCTGGCAACTGTAGTTTTACTCGCACTCAATAAAGTTAATCTTTTCTGAAGTCAATCTTTTAGCTTTTCTACTACCGACAGCATTACTTGATTTTCATTATCTTCATTGGAAATCCATGCCCGATGTTTCTTTTTAAATTTATTTTCAACACTTCAACATCTTGAATTTATTTATTAGATATCCTACAGTTGTGAATTGTACAGTTTTCTCAGAGTGTCTATTATTAAAGATTTCTGCTGCCTCTCTAAAAGTTTTATAATTATCTCCAACTATGAAAACAAGTTCAATTTTATCTTCAAAACTCAATTTTACTGGCATTTCTAATTCTTTCAAATACAGACTGACGTTAGCTTTGAAGTTTATTGACAGTTGTTAGGTATTTCCAAAGATATGTTCATTTATTTTCAGCCTAAAATTTGTAATGATTTCGTCTTCTTTTATTCAGTAAATAATCCAACAATTACTGACGTGTTTACTGGAGTTTTTTTGAATTTTTAACTAGGAAGGCCACAAATCTAAACGTGAGCATAATTTTTTCGTTCCTATTAATATTTTCAATTAATATTTTGCTCTGTATTTAAATCTAAACACAGTTTACTCTTCATTATAAATCATTATTTTTTATTTTCCCCGTATACCATTAAATATTTTAAACTTTTGATGCTTGATTATGGGATTCCATGTGATGCAAAACTTTTTATCAAGAATAATTTTTTTTGTAATATGCGACTTCTCCATTTGTATAAAACTTTTTGGGACACACTGTATATGCAGGAATATTAGAAAAAAAAAAATAGTATCCAAAAAAAAAGGAAAAGAGAACACAAAAGAAATAAATTTATACATAAATGAAAATAAAAAGGAAAAGAAAAAGTTCCAAAAAATAAAATAATACAAAAAAGAAAAAGTTAAAAAAAGTTCTACAAAACAAACTTGATACTATATAATACCTAAAGGGAACATTACACTTTCTCGGGTCGCAGAAATCGACCTTTTAAAAAGTATCCTATTGGAAGTATTATATTTCAATACTATTCTCTGAAAGTTATAGACGATTATAGCGCCAAGTGTAAGGCAGGCCAAATCGACCGCGCGGCGTGCCAACTTACCTTTCGGCAGTTTACAAAGGTTTAACTCTACCTGCGTCGAACATCTGCTGCTACTTCTATAATTCTAAAAAAGATAGAAGCAAGAAAAGGGAAAACTTACTATAATGGGTATAATATCTATTCAGTTTGAGGCAAAACTGTAGCTCCAAAGCAAACGGTACGCTGGCCTGCTCAATTCGAAAATATCGGTCGCAGGGCTAACATCACTCAGTAAACGTCTCAGCTAATATTGTGCAAAATGGATAAAAAAATACGGGAAAATTAGTTCGAAGCGAGTGTACAGACCAAGTTTTATGGTAATCGATTTTCAGATGAAAGTAATTCTAATTTTGCCAGTACATCTGCAGAAAAAAATGTAAAAACTTCTGATGTGAGTCCAGGCGCTGATCCGACTTTTAGTTATGGAGACGTGAAATTTTTCAAACGAGGAGTAGGTTTGAAGCTTTGTCTTGTGTGTGAATGCGGCGATACACTGATTGACTCTAGCAAAATTGGGAAATCATATGAAATTAATAGACGTTTCATTTTTGTAATGAGATTACTCGGCTGTGAAATCACCGGAGTGAACAATTTTTGCGGCCTGATGGATTTCGGAACGGGCTTTTATGAAACAACAAATCATAGAGAATCGCACGGAGAAACGAAAGAACACTTGAGAACGAGGCGTATGAGGAGTCGGAAGGAATTTTCGATGCAGCAGGCATAGCTGATTGAACGTAAGTAGATTTTATATGTGAAAATTTGTTTGTCAAAACTTCAAAGGAGTTTTTCTCAACATAACGTTTTTGTAATTGGCGCGCACGATAACTTAAAAACTATTTAACCGATCGGTCCGAAATTTTAATATGTTCTTCTACACAACAATAGCCCACCATTTTGTGAATTTTTAGTCAACAAAATAATCGTAGTCTATACTGGGGTCATAGTTATACTTTTTCTAAGGATATTTTTTTTTTCAGGCGTTCCAGTGAATTGCAAACGTGCACGCGCAGATCAAAATTTTCAAAATGGCTTCTATGAGGCTACAAAAAAACCCTATAAAAAAATCATTTAAAAAATTTTGTAAATTTTTTTTTCTTGTATTTGAAGACTTAAAATATATGTCAGAAAAATTACGGGCCCAAAAAATGTTTTATTAATTTATCAGTCCCATAAAAAATTAAAAGTTTCGACCGAGGAAGTGTAATGTTCCCTAAATATAAATATAAAGAACATTAAGGATAAATACAGAAATAGTAGTGAATTAATAAAATATGAAGCTGGCCACACACAAAACATATTCAAATAAAGTTTCCTTTTAAAAGGGAAAACGATACACTATAAAATAATTAAATGTCCACATAGTATAGTGAGGTATACTATAAATGGTGTTAAAAAGTCAAAAACGCAGAAACCTTAAATAATAGTGGCCGAAAACGCAGTTGATACGTGCTTCTCTGCTCTATGTGCTGATTTTTCTGAAGACCTTGAAAAGAAAATTTCTGCTGGAACAATGAGAAGGCTTCAAAAGGTTAGGCTCAAAGGCTGTAAAGCTAGAAATAAACCTTGGCTATTGGAGAAGAAAAGAGATGCGTTTGGCATAGGCCCAAAAACATAAATCTCTCTAAGAAGATTGGTCTAATATCATGTGCTCGGACGAGTCTAACTTCGAGGTATGTATTGTTTATTAAGTTTAGATATTGTTTAAACCATTTATTTTAGTAAATGGGTACCCCAAAAGTAGTTTTTTTTTTTTATTTTTCATTGTTTGTTTTTTTCCTTTAGGCTTTGTACTTAGTCTTAGGCTTAGTGCTAACTACGTAAGGTCCCGGTTAGCAGAGAAGTATAACTTCGAGTGGGTAGTAGTCACTGTAAAACACGAGATCGGTTGTATTATGGTATGGGGGGTGCACGTCAGCAAGTGGCGTGGGCGAAATAGTAGTTTGCGATGGTCGAATGAATTCACAAAACCATATAGAATTCTAAATATTGCACTAGAACCACCATGTTGTAAATTTTATAGTGATACAAACTTGGAAAATGTGCGTTTCCAGCAAGATAACGATAACGAGCACGCGTCACAAGACGGCAACGCCAATGATCTAGTTTCAGGAGAATAGGGTGGAGCTTCTAGATTGTCCCCCACAGTCACCAGATCTCAACCCTATAGAATGTGTGGTCGATCCTCAAGCAGGGAATCAAGTAACACTCAATCACATCAAAAGATACCCTCCTCAAACGCGTTTTGCTATTTTCCAAGAACGCAAGAGTTAATTTCTTCATTACCAAAAAGAATTGCAGCTGTAATAACAGTCACACGAAATGGTTCTAAACATTGATTTTTATCTGTGTGTGTGTGTGTGTGTGTAATCTAATATGGCAGAGGCGGCCCGTGGCATACTAACTTGCTTGCGGTACTGAAGGTCTCGGGTTCAATCCCGGTATACCTTATTTATTAATTTATTTAAGTATATATGGCCTGGCCATGTACGCAGGTAGTAATTGTTTGAAGAAAATGTATTTTTCGGCACTTGGACAACACTGATTACGATTACGACATCCCCGCCGATATCCTCAAGATATGAAAAAGGGTAAAATCTCTACTCAGGCGGGGAGATGAACAATAAAAAAAATGTCTTTCATATTGTTCTATTCCAACAGAGTTGTAAGATTTTTTAAATTTTATATGGCAAAACACTTTAGACCAAGGATATATACATACCTATACTGGTTTTTCCCACCCCAGGAGGTCCATGAAAGCACAATATTTTCCCTTGTGTGCTCCCCTTCAGTTGACTGACTGCTATAAACTCTAATATTCTTCTTTTTATATCTTCCATACCATAATGATCCTGATCTAAGATTTCCGATGCCGTCTGGATGTTTAAGTTTTCCTCGCTTTGAACCCCCCAAGGTAAGGAAGTGAGCCAATCAAGATAATTTCGTGTTACACTAGAAAAAAGTATTATCGTCTATACACCGAAAGAAAGAAATACTACATGGGGGTGAAAAGTCCCAGTCTCGAGACTTTCCGAGAGATGGCGGCACAAACAAAAAATATGATTTCCAGCTAGTGTCAACTCTCAGAAGATTCGTGTAAAATTGTCATGAAATTTTGTCTATTAGTTTGAGAGTTGCGGCTGTTTAAGTGACGCTATTTTTGAGAACCCAGAATGGCCGTGGTATAAGCACCGATGTTCCGGACGTCCAAATAAGGCAGTCACTCCAAAAAATACAAAAAAATGCACCATAATGTTCTAAGTGACCGCAAAAGGAAAGTGAAGAGATCAATAGAACGCGTTAGGCATATTTTGCATGAATATTTGCATATAAAAACGCTACGTGCCCGATGGGTGCCGTGCACTCCCACGATTGATCAAAAACAGCAACGTGTCGAAAGAACGCTATTTGGTACTGTTTCGGCGTAATCCAAAGGAGTTTTTGCGTCGATTCGTAACAACAGATGAAAGATGCATACACTACTACCCGTCTCAGTCCAACAAGCAGTCCACAGACTGGCTCGAACCACATGAAAACCGACCGAAGAGTCCAAAAACACAAACATCATCGGAAAAGATTACCTTGAGAAGGGGGAACAATCACCGTAAACCATTACGTCAGTTTATTGGACTATTTGAATGGTGAACTCAAGAAAAAAAGGCCGCATTTATGTGTTATTTCACCAGCTCAGAACTTCATAAAATCGATAGTGACATTGGATCAATTGGGTTATGAATTGCTTGCTCATCTTCTGTATTCACCAGATCTGGCCCCCAGCGATTATTACCTCTTTCTCAATTTGAAATGGTGGCTCCAGGAAAAGAGAATTGGCTCAAAAGAAAAGTTGAATGGGAAACAGGCTTATTTAAGAGAGCTTGACAAATCATACTATATGAAAGGTATCCAAATGTTGGAAGATCGCTGGAATCCGTTCATCACTCTTGAAGGAAACTATCCATTTTTCGCAAACTTCAAAAGTCTCGGGACGTTTCACCTCATGTAGTATAACTTTTTTTACATAGAAAGCAAAAAACTAAGCAAATAACAGCACAAACTAATTTTAAAAGACAACTTACTTAAACTCTGAACTGTGGCTTTCCAAAAAACCAAGCTTATTGAGCTCCTCATCAATAACTGCTCTCACAGCCTGAGGTAAAACCTTATCTTTAATTCTTTCCCTAAATTTGTCTCCGATCGCATCTTTATCTTCCTTTTCTAGTCCTAATTCTTTCTTGATCACTTTCAGTTGTTCCTGAAGAATGTATTTTCTGTGATGTTGTTTCACTTTTTCTTCTACTTTCACGACCGATCTTTTGCTGAAGTTTTGACAGTTCATATTCCTTTTTCAAGAGGGACAGAGACAGCATTAGGCGTTTTGGGATCTGAAAGAGAAACGAATTTACTATTAAGGCATATTTGTTTTTTAGCACTCAATATAAAGATACATACATCCATTTCTTCTAGGACCTCCTGTAATTCTTTACTTTCTGCTGCTGTTAAAGCAGCACCTAAATCTGATAAATATACAGGATTGTCCACGACTCTCTGGCCTTGGTGCATCATTTGTTGTAAACTATCCCTACAAGTAAATAATAAATTTAATTTTAATTCAAAGTTTTTTTTACGATTCCCGCATATTATAAGACAGTTTAAAATTTGTTTTCTTTATGGTCTTTAAGAGATAATTGACAGGCAGGGCTGGCAAAAAATAAAACTTCATTTAGCAGTGTTGAGCTTTTCTGTAGTCAATCTGCAGGAGAACTGACGGTCGGTTTGCAGGAGCTAATCAGTCTTCGCAGTCTTTGCGTCAACCGAACATGTTTCACCCTTGCATCATCTCAGAATGACTCCCTTCTTTCTTTAAATTAAACCACCTCAACCAAGCAAAATATAAGTGTAGGAATTCTTAAAAAAAAAAAAATGGAAACTTAACAATTATCCCAATAAAGGTCAAAAATCCACTCAGCTTCATCTAAAAACTAGAAATGTAAGGGGTACCCACTCTACCCGGCCAAACACCCTGCCAAATTTTTTGAGCAAAATAAAACCAAATTAAAAGTAACATTTATTTCAAAATATGCATAAGAAAAACATTTTAAACATAACAACAAACCTAAACTGTTTTTAAGGCTGGAGCCAATACTGTTCATAACATTTATAAATTCATTACTTAAATTATATGTTCATGGCTCCATAATTTCTTATGCAGATGACACAGCACTAAACTTGGGAAAAAGCACGAGAAAACTCTGCAAGGGGACTCATGATTATCAAACATTGGTTGGAGACATATAAATTAACCCTTAACATAACCAAAATAAATTACATTGCTTTTTCAATAACAAGAGCGGACCGACCAACTCTCTCAAGTATACCAATAGATGATACTCAAATAAGCGAGGCTTCGCAAACTAAGGATTTGAGGATTGTTATTGATCGCTTTCTTAAATGGCAGCCACATATTGACCACCTGGCTGACAAAATAAAAAGACTTATATACAAGTTCTATATAATACGAGAAATTCTAAATAAAACAGATTTGATTTTGATTTATAGATCTCTTGCTGAATTATTAATTAGGTATGGTATACTGGTATGGGGAGGACTGTATAAGAATAAGCTCTACAAGTGACACATAACACAAAAATATATATTAAAAATTTTTAGAAAAATAAAAGGTATCCCTCAAGACTCCTGTATACTGAATACACAACTAACATACGAACAATATACATAACAACAATTTTCAGCTTCATAAGGTTTAAAAACACTACCAACAATTACATAAGCCATGTCTCAAACACCCATTCAAAGGCAAACCAAGAACCTAAAGATACCAGACAGTCAAAAAAACATAAATCTAAACAAATCTAAAAACTCTTACAACTTGCTTGCAGGACATATTAGAGAAATAAAAAATAAAAAGAACTTTGATAAGGCTTGTACAAAATATATTTATGAAAACTACAGCACCTTTGCACCATTATTCAGATAGATGATCACTGAAATTGGTTTTTTCACAGTCTATGGGAGGCAAAGTTGGTATAAATGATGTTTATGTTTAGTCTGAATATTACACGGACTCGTTTTAAATAGATAGTAATGGCTAAATAGGATGCATACAGGCATACTTTCTGCCTAGGCAACATTAGTATCGAAAATAAAAGATTAGTTATAGTAAATAGTTATAGTAATTTCATTGTATTTTATATTTGTATTTCCTGATAAATGGAAATAAAAAGAATAAAAAAATAAATAGTATGAAACTTACACAGAATATTTTAATATTTAAAATCGAGCAAAGGTAAATTGTTATGTAGGTATGTTAGTATTTCACCATTTTTAGATGAGAATCTGCTCCTTTCTTCTTCACATATATTCCCAATCTCAGAAAATAATCTTTTACCAAATACTGACAAAGCTGGTACTAAAAGAAACTTAAGAACAACTTCTCCTAACCTAGGGAAATTTTTGAAATTAATCTGCCACCATAAAAACTGACTTGCTTTAAGATCTATCAATGACAAACTTAAATAAGAGCCGAGGTATGATTCTACTTCTTCTATTCCAGGGGAGACCTTTGTATTTTTATCTCTGGTTTGACTAATATTCGAGAAAAGATCTCAAGATGATACTTCTGTTTCTTACATCTTTTGGTACTGTTAAATTTTTTAACATACTAAGTGGAACACTGCTTGTATAATGTATTTTAAAATACCTTTTTTAACCTACTCTTTGTTAGTGAAATATGCATCTTTAAATCTTGGATCCAAGAAAGTGGTAATTATATAATTGAGGGGACTAGAAGCAAAGAGGTGCAAGTGACATTACTTGATCATCTTTAAACTTACTGTAACTTTAAAAATTCAAATAATACTTGACACCTTTAACAAAAACATTGTGGGTCTGTCCATCTGTCAGGGGTCAGATGTTGGGTAAAGAAACCTCTTAAAGCACATAACTTTATTTAGACAATTTTTCACTTATATCCCTTTGCTTCTGACCCCCTCAATTGCTACTGGTAATTTGTTTAAATGGTTGTAAAAGCTCGAGTAACATTTTAATTAAGTCCCACTGATAAAAAATTAACTGAAGTTAGCAGTGTTGGGAAAAAATGTTAATAAAAGATTAAAAAAAAGAGCTTAATATGATATTGCTCAATCTTGTCAAATCAGGTACCTGGTTTTGCAAGATCCTATGTAGCTAGCTACCCAATTTTGCTGGATCCAATGTAGCCAGGTACCCAGTTTGCTGGATTCTACATAGCCAGGACCCAGTTTGCTGGATCCTACATAGCCAGGACCCAGTTTTTCCAGATCTTAAACGTACTACCCATTTCATCTCTATTAAAAACTGAAGTTTTTTGCCAACCCTGCTGGATAGATAACTAATTTTTTTACCTGTACAATGGATTTAAGCTAATAATATCTCTAATAGTCTTAATAACTTCTTGAGTCAATGCTTTAACTTCCTCAGTTTGCCTGAACTTATTATGAACCACATTCTCCACTTCAGCCATTAAAAGGGGCTCAGCCCCAGGCGGTTTATCGCCCTCCTTAGATGCTTCCCCTGTTTCCTTGGTAATTTTTTGCGTTTGAGGTTTGTTGTCGAGATTTTTAATTTCCGGATAAGATTTTTTGATTCTGTTTGTACGTGTCTTCCGGCGTCCTCTGGTGTCTGTTTCTTCTGAAATTGTTGGTACATTAATAGTAGTGTTGAACGTGGGGAAATGAAGTTTCATTGGTTTGTTGAAGTTCTCTACGACGGAGAAAACTACAGGCACTTCAGACGAGACACAAAAATCTACTGGCTAATATTAAACAAAAACATTAATAAAAGCTTATTACATGGACTAGTACAAAAAATATTTGATGGGGATTTAATTTGAATGGTTTATTCTTAATATTAGCTCACTCCGTATTTGATTTTGTAATCTTACCTTTTACCTCTTCATCTACGGTGTCAAAAATTTGCCCGGTAATTTTGATTCTTCGATGGGCCATGACTACCAGTCTCAATCGATCTCCCAAATCTTGCATTTCATGAATTTGAGCAAAAACACCGATATTATAAACATCATCCAGTCTGTTAACCACCTACCAAAAAGACAGAAGTTATTAAATAGCTTACAAACCATCAAAAACATTTAAAACACTAAGGAACTGCTTCAAAACCACATTCAATATATGATTGGTAATGTTACACCATAGACACAGAGAATTGACTGAGCGTTCCGTATCCTGCTGTGAAGTAAATACAGAAGCAAAAGTGTGAGAGACACAAAGTGAATATGCAGCCAGTAGCTATCTCTTTCTCACCTTGAATTCCATCTCGGGGTACTATGCCTTGGTTATTACAGGCCTACAGAAAAGAGACAGGTATTAGCAGCACAGTTACTTTATTTCTTTCTAGAGAGTAGTCAATTTTCTAAGGATAATATTCTATCCATTCTCTATGTCTATATTATACATACCTCTGATTCATTCTCCTCATTCCTCTTTAAGAAAATTCCACAATAAGGCTGGTTTAACTTCACCTTTCTTCTAATTAGTTCGATAAGTTGAGGATTTGTGAGTTCTATAAGTTTTATAAAGCGAGGGAACACTATATTTCGGTTGATAGCAATGACGGGTACGTGGGGCCATACCTAAAAAAGTATAATTTTCTTTTATCACTCTTAAGAGTTTTCTAAAGGAAAGATTTGAATAAAGACGGAAAAATGTAACTATTGCCTCCCTAAATAGCACAATAAAAATACCTCAGGTACAGCTACAGTTGCAGGTAACTGTGGATTGTAGGGTTCCTCTTCAGGGGGTACATCATCTGTGCCATCATTTTTAGTAGCAAAATAACGCACTGAAACCAATGACCTACTTTCCTCACATAATCTTTTTAAAAGCCTATTTCTTGAAGCCCCAGAAACTAAACTTCTACCACGATTTACAGCTAAAAAATTAGCATTCTCGCAATTCTTGCTTTTAGAGGTTACATTTACGATGATGTTTTTGGCTTCACTAGAAAAACGAACTAAGTTTTTAGTGGTGTTGGCTACGTTGGGGTTTCTTGCAAGCTTGAGAAAACTCATTGTAGATTTTTCGATTTTTTTGTTGCTATTTGAAGTCAAAGATCATTTCCAAAATCAGTGAAACGTCAAAAATTCAAAACGTTTCTGGAAAATGATAACCTAGCCTAACTTTTGATCCCGGACCTGCGACCCCGGTTGGGACATATTACAGCTTCAATAGACGTATTTTTAAATATGTGTATAAAATCACGTAAATCTCTTTTTGCTTTTTTCATTTCTTAACAGAGAATTCTCAATTTTGAGGAAAAATCATACCCAGTAAGGTTCCTTTGGAGGCATCGTCATTTCCTCGAACAGCAAACTGGAGATTCAAATTAGAGGGGTAATAATTCTAGGTAAAAAAGGCATTACGGCAGTGAATGCTTTCTTGTTTTTTGGGTGCAGATTTTTCACAAAAAGCATTTCACGCAGAGGAGCGGTAAAAACTTACAGACAATTTAAACATTGATGACCAAAGGAGGTGAGATTTTTTACACAAAGAACCCTTTCCTACAGGGACTGAGACTCTAAAACCATAGACTCCTCTCAATATAGATTTTTCACTCCCAATAAAAACTCTACTTCTAAGGAAGAGCTATATTCTACATCCATAGCATCAGAGGGATATGCCCTTTGAACGGAGATTCTATAACACAAAAAGAAGAAACTTACTGTCAAAATAAGATTTCTTTGTCTTGTTGCTTCTATCAAATGTTGGAAGTTCGTCACTCTCTTAAAAGAGATAAGAAAAAGAAATGTTAAAAAGTGCGTTTACAGTATCGTATTCCAGCTACGTCTTAGACGTATTTAATGAATTTATGCCATGCACTAAAGCTAAGACTAAAAGTTCGGTTGGGATTGTATTAAGACACTCCCAAAACTAAAAACCGTCATCATCTCATGGCGGAAATGTCATGTAAAATGTAAATAATAATTTATTATTTATTCTAATATTTGGAGAAATGTTAATAATTAATGAAAAGTTCAAATTGTTATAATGGACGTCCTAAAGAAGCTGGCTTCATTACAGGAGATCTCAAAAGCACAGTTGTCAAAAATATTTTGTGTTAATCCCAACAGAAAATTTTTAGTTATTGAACCAAATCTCATAAAGCCCCTCGAAAGAATGTGTGGAGTACGATGGCTAAAGTAAATAGAAGTTTTTAAGTTCTAGGTTTTAAATTTAATTCACAAAACAGACGTTTATATAATCAATATAAAATATTTTTAGGGCATCAGGAGTTGAAAAAATATTCAAACTGGAGCACATAGCGCCAAATCCTGGCGACAACCCTATTTTTTACATGATACCTCCAGAACTCAAGACATTTAATCAAGTGGTAGACCAAATAAGGTCGCAGGTTGACATAGAGAATCCTCCAAATAACAAATACCATATTATAGTCATTCCACGATTTCTATATGTTTTTAAACAAGAATTAGAACAACATGGACTTTTGGATAGCATTGTCAAGTTACATTCCTTTCAGTGGATGCCCATACATTTGGATACAGGCATTTTGAGCCTAGAAATCCCTTTGTTGTATAATACACTTTTTATTTATGAGAACTATGCATTATTGCCCGTAACGTCAAAGAGTTTGTGGCAGTTATGCTTTGTAACAGGTAATATATTGAATTAAATAGCCTTACAGCATAGTTTTAATGATGCTTTCTTTAATTTAGGTCAACCAAAGGTTATATTAACCTTGGGACAACACTCAAACAGCTTACTAAAAACAATATGATGAACTGTGTGAAGACCAAGGTGAGTCAGATAAATTGGACTCTGATTTTGGTGCATTAATAATCATTGATAGAAGTATAGATTATGTAAGTGCCTTGCTTACTCCAGGAATCTACTCAGGGCTTCTAAGTGAAGTATATCCTGTTAATGCCGGGTTCTGCGATAGTTCTAAACCTCCTAAGGAAGATCAAAAGGAGGAAACTAAGGAAGAAGTTCTCCTCGATGATAAGTGTAACCCTGTAAGAATAAAACAACCAGTGAACATTGTATTGAATAGTCACCAAGATACTGTGTATGCGGATATTAAAAAATAGATACTTTACAGAAGTAACCTCAGTGTTGAGTAATTTGACTAAACAACTGAAAAGTGAAAAAATGAGTTCTAAAGAAATGGCCTTAGATGAAATTAAGAGGTATGTTCAGACTCAGTTACAAGCAACCAAATCAAGAAAAAAGTTCATTACAAACCACTTACTAGCTGCTGAAAGTATTATAAATGTTTTAGGGTATAGATATGAGCGCCAAAAAGAAGTGGAAATTGATATCATCAAAAATAGTAATAAATCAGCTAATTTCAGCTATTAAGAAGAGATATTAGCAACAGAAAATGATATGTTACTGTCATTAAGATTATTCTGTCTTATTTCAATAACTCAACGATTATCAGAGAGTGAAATAAAGGTGTTTTGGCGAAAGTTTTTGCTTCAATTCGGCTTCAACTATGGATTTGCTTATGACAACTTGATAACAGCAGGTTTTATAGAAGACTTTACACAGAACACATCAACTATCAACATTCCAGGCAAAATTAACTTAAAAATCCCCAGATTTGTTTCAAGTAATTTTTATACAAATGCAAAAAACCTGCGACAAGTACCTGCAGATCCTGATAAAATAAACTTGAAGCATCCTACTTGTGCAAGTTATGTGTATGGTGGTGCTTACATCCCCCTAATAACCCAAATAGCAGGGATGGTACTAAATTCCATCCCTCTAGAAGAAATTAAAGCAAAATTGGAAAATCTCGGCCTAGTTTCAGTGAGAAATGATAAAGGATTCCCCCTGTTATGTAGGACAATTTTGATATATGTTGTAGGTGGTGTTACTTACGCGGAAATTGCCGCTTGTAATTTACTGGAGACTCTTACAGGGGCTAGGATTTGTATTATGAGTGATAGAATTATTAATGGGAATGATTTGATGAAAGATATTTTAAGTGTTCCTAAATAGTTTTCATATTCTCTTTTTATCGATGAATTTAATGTTTGTTTTATACTTTTACTAATTCTATTGTGCTTAAAAGTAAGCCAGTTGTATATGTGCAATGTCACTTTTATGTATTTTTGTTACCTATATATAAATAAATATTGTAAAAGTTAGTTTTTGTTAAGAAATATTCATTTGTTAAAGGCGAAAAATTTGGAAAATGGTAGCAAGATAATAAAAATAAACAGTAAAGTGATTTACTCGGTACTTCTCTTGCAAACACGTTGTTATGTTAACGTTATAACCTTAGGGTTCGATTCGGATCCATGTCGCGAATTGTCGGCAATATCCGGATCCTTGATTTGGTTGATTAACTTGATGAAAATTAATGGACGTAATACGATGTCCAAGGGTAAGGTAATACTGATGTGAAATTTGTCCCTTAATATATTAAGGGGTCAGTCTACTTTACCACCTTAAAAAAATTTAAATTTTTTTATGAGCAATGTTTTATCAGGATTCAGGTCTACGAACGCTCGTCTCTGCACGCGCGCTCGCTCTGCTCCTCTTACTAGCTTTCTACTTTCCTAAACAGAGCTGCTTCCTACTGTAATTTGGAACTGTTCTTCACAGTACGAGACCTTTCTAATGAATTTTGCGGAACAAAACAAGACCTTGAGGCGCAGCTTGACTCTTATTTCGAAGCTAAATAATTCAGGTTAGTTTTTAAACGTGTTTTCCTCCAAACAACGTTTTTGCATGCGGCATTGATGTTTTAACATAATTCTAGTTCGGGCCATAGCCACAGTCATACAGATTGTAAATCTTTGGTTTTTCTGTTTTAGAGCAGCCATGCTGAAAAAACGTCAACGTCACGGACACACCTTTTTTTTGACATAATAGGTGTTTCAGTTAATAATGTCGATTTTTTCGCAACATTTAAGCGTTTATTTCCATCACAAAATGAATTACCTTAATAATCAAAGTATTGGCCATCGTTAGCCATGACTTTTTTCCATCTGTCTGTTAAAGAATGGATTCCGCACTAGCAGAAGTTTTCATATTTTGAAGCCAACCATTCATCAAGCCAAATTTTCACTTCTTTGTAAGAATGTAAGTGTTGTTCTGAAAGTCCGTGCTGCATCGATCGAAATAAGTGGTAGTCTGAAGGGGCTAAGTCCGGTGAATACGGCGGGTGGGGGGTAGAACGTCCCATTTCATGTTTTTCAAATAGTTTTTAACACATTTTAAAACATGGGGCCGAGCACTGTCATGTTGAAAAATGACTTTTATCGTGTCTTTGGGCGTATCTGGTCGTTTTTCCTTCAATCCTCGGTTCAACTTCAACGTAATACACAGCTCCTTTACTATCCCACCAAATATCCAGCAAAGCTTTCTTTTCCTGTATATTGCGCACTGGTTGTGATGTTGAAGGCTGGCCTGGGTCTAACCAAGTTTTTTGGTTGGAGCATGTTTACCATAAGCTTCAACCAACAATCGATAACTTTCAGCAGCTGTTTTCTTCAAATGAAAGAAGTTATTAAACTTCTCCGCAAAACGTCGTGGTACGAAACACGACATATTCAAAGTTATGAAAAACTATGTTTGACATAACAAACTGGCTTTTGATGGCGTATGTTTACGTTCCAAAACGCCATAGATGCCACTAGTCTATACCAACAAGTGTATTAGTAACGCCATCTCTTAGCAAAATCGACATTATTAACCAAAACATCTATGTTCGCCTCGCATTTTTCCATAAAAAAAGCTATATAAAATCAACAAAAGAAAATTTTTTCTTATATTTCAAGAGTATTAATACAGCCCAAAAAGAATTACTTCAATATTTGCAATAGATATCGCCAAAAAATTCGCAAAAATACCTTTTTTTCGTGCGTCTAAAGTAGACTGACCCCTTAATGAGCAAAAATAATGCCTCAACTGTTTCTTGTGTTTATCAACGACATAAGTGAGATTATTGAAGTTGATCATCAACTGTTTGCTAATGACCTTAAACTATATGTATCAGTAAATTCAGTTGAGGACTGCATATGGTTGCAAAACAGTATTGATGCAGTACAAAAATGGTGCACATTAAATAGGTTGATTCTAAATGTTAGTAAGTTCTCCAATTATGTCGCCCGGAAAAAACGCCAGTACACTTTCAATATCACATAAATAATTTTTTGGATGGTTGTAGCTTCTACTTGATGGAAATTCATTATAAATATATAATAAAAGACTTTAGTCAATTTCCACTGGTTTATTTAAATTACGATGACGCGTTTCGCTGTCGATGCAGCTTCTTCAGATCTACATTTTACACTGTCAAGTTAGGTTTAATGTTCACAATTTTATATAATTTTCTTAATTATAATATTACACCTAATTAAATTACATTGATAATATTGGAAAACCCCACACAGATTTGGAATTAGGAAAATAAATGGTGAATTGTTTAAATCTACCTGGTCGTTGAGTAACTTACCTGTAGTCCTTAATCGATTTATTTGCATTGTCTCTAAAAGGTTTAGTTTTAAACCTTTCTGTTGGGTGTGTAAAATTTTGAAATTCTTGTTAAATGTGTGATTTTCTGTTAAAAGATGATTAGCATATGTTGAATTAGACTTTCTACGGATGAAACTTTTTTCGTGTTCTGTAATTCTTTGTATAAATGTACGTCCAGTTTGTCCTATGTATGTTTTAGGACATGACCCACATGTTAATTGATAAACCCCTGATTTATTGTCTTTATTGATTTGTGGTTTGTAGTTTTTGAGATATTTCCCTATAGTATTGTTAGTCTTGTAAGCTATGTTGATATTTTTTTGATTTAAAAATTTTCCCAGTTTTTTTGTTGGTTTGCCGAAATAGGTCAAAAACTTATTTCCAAGTGTTCCTCCAGACGAAACAATAATTTTAATAGAGAACCTATTAACAAAAAATAAGTAAATGAAGTTATAAAAATGGACATAATTAATTTACTAAGAACTTGCCTAAGACAAAATTATTTTTCATTTAACAAAAAATTCTACAATAGTAAGGAAGGGTTAATTATGGGGAGTCCATAACCTGTGGGTCATGTCCTAAACCAGGGGTGCTCAAACTTGAACTGCTGGCGATCTACCTCAATATTGTTAGACTATGATCGATCGACTCTAAGAGGCTGCAAGTAAGTATGATGCAGGATTGTCGTCTAGGTAGGGTGTATCGTGGCATAGATATTAGTTTTCCGCACAATATGCATTTTTTTAGTCAAGTGTAGGTCTGCTCTAAAATGTCAATGAAAAAAAACTCATAATTATTCAAAATTGAGAGTTTATTGGTTCTTACAAAACAAACGAGTTCTAATGTCTAAACTTAACTAAAGAGTGACTTTGGGATGTTGAAGCGTGGCACTGCATGTCCTCAGCATACTTTTCATAAGATGGTACGTAATTACGGAGTGCTAATCGCAAGCATGATGACATATGTTCGTCAGTTAGTCGATTGCGATATTTTGACTTAATTATCTTTATTTCAGAAAATGCAGACTCGGACAAGTAAGTTGACCCAAACATTGCCGTCAGTTTGAAGGGCGATTTGCCTTAGATTCGGATATTTATCTTCAGATATAAAACACCAGAATTTTGTATCAGATGCTGTGGCTTTGAGATGTATATCTGATATAATCTGCACTAACTCATTTTCAACAGAACATGAGTCCATGTTAAACTGACTTGCTATTTCAGTAGCTCCTCAAAGTTTTTACACGAAAAAGGATGACTCATAAATGATGCGATATTTGCCACTTTACTGAAATCATAAAAACGTATTTCGAATTGGCCCAAAATATTTGATAATTCTGCCTCATAAATATCATAATTCAACTGAGGAATCCTTACTTTCAAAGACGGAAAATTTTTCAGATCCTTTCTTTTCAGTTGATCTATCATAAGTTGCAATTTACTTTTGAATGCGTTTATTGCGCTAATCATCTCAATAATAGTTTTTTCCTTTACCTTGAAGCTCCAAATTAATGGTGTTTAAATGCATTGTGATGTCTGTCAAAAATGCCAAATCAGTCAGCCATTTTCCGTTTTTCAGCATCTGAGTGTCATCACCTCTTTGGTCCAGAAAAGCTGTTATTTCGGGCAATAATTCTTGAAACCTTTCTAGGAATTTTCCGCGACTCAACCATCTGACGTCAGTGTGAAGAACTAAATCAGTGTGTTCAGCCGACTCACTATCTTCCAACTGCAATTTAAAAAGCCGTCGTTGCAAGCTACGTCCACGGATAGAATTCACAATTTTTATTGCAATGCCCATAATCTCCTCCATGTTTAGAAATTTTGAACACAAAACTTGTTGATGTATAATGCAATGGAAGGAGAAAAATGAAGGGAAATCATCATTAGCTCGACACAATGCCACAAAACCGTTTTTGTTTCCAGTCATTGCTGGTGCTCCATCGGTTGTAATGCACACTACTTTATATATTGGTAGCTTGTAGTTTGTTACAAAATTGAAGATATGACGATATATATCTTCGCCACGGGTCTTTCCTTTCAGAGGAATCATTGTCAAAAACTCTTCCTTAGCCGACATGTCATTGAATACCATTCGAATAAAAATACACAGCTGGGCAGTGTCTGTCATATCGGTGAATTCGTCGAACTGTAAAGAAAAGTATGTACATTCCATGATATCATGTTTTAGTTTATCTGCCATGTCCTGACTCATGACTTCAACACGCCTTGTGACAGTCGGACAAGATAACTGAAGTTCTCTAATAGCAGACATAATCTCTGTTTTATTTTTAAAATCTCCCAATAAAGTCTCATCCGCTTCAATAAATGCTTCCTTCACAACCAATCCATCATCAAATGGTTTCTTGTGTTTCGCCAATATATGAGATATTTTAAATGACGCGATCGGTGCAGCTTTTGATTGTTTGGCTGGTCTTGTGAACATGGTTTGTTCTTTTTTCAAACAAGTTATCAAATCACGTACTTTTCGTTTTCTTAATTCACTCTGTGACGGAAAATCCTTTTCATAGTTTTTATGAACCGTTTTATGATGCCTCTCTAAGTTCCCACGCTTAGGTATTGCAACTCACGCACGGCAAATGAGACAAATGCACTTATCCTTTACCATACAAAAGAAAAATTCTTCCTCCCAATCGTTATTAAAATGATAAGTTTTTTACTTTTCTTCGCCGCACTCATTTTGGACTATTTAATTATAAACTTTGTATCGATGTATCGCCTTCAAGTTACAACTCAGACTGACTCCAACATTTATATCGGCGCGAACGAAGTCTCGAATGTTCCCGTCAAACACGCCGCCCGAAGTTTCTAGAAAAATCGGCGGGAATCAAAAACGCGGCTTTTCTTTGACAAGTACCGCGCCTTCCTTTGATAAAGCCGCCTTTTGCCGCTGGCAGGGGTTATTACGATAAAAGAAAGTGATGAGGGGGTTATTCTGGCCTAATTGTGGATCGAATAAATTTTAGTAGTTTATTCATTACATTTTGTTTTAGTTACCTAAAACAAAATCTGTGAATACTTCTATATCGGAATTTTTTTCTCGAGATCGACTCAAAAAGCACTCGCGATCGACCGTTTGAGCACCCCTGTCCTAAAACATACATAGGACAAACTGGACGTACATTTAGACAAAGAATTACAGAACACGAAAAAAGTTTCATCCATAGAAAATCTAATTCAACATATGCTAATCATCTTTTAACAGAAAATCAGACATTTAACAAGAATTTCAAAATTTTACACACCCAACAAAAAGGTTTAAAACTAAACCTTTTAGAGACAATGCAAATAAATCGATTAAGGACTACAGGTATGTTACTCAACGAACAGATAGATTTAAACAATTCACCATTATTGCATTTATTCTCCTAATTTCATGTCTGTGTGAGTTTTCCAATACTATAAATATAATTTAATTAGTTGTAATATTATAATTAAGAAATTATATAAAATTGTAAATATTAAACCTAACTTGACAGTGTAAAATGTAGATCTGAAAAAGCTGCATCGACAACGAAACGCGTCATCGCAATTTTAAATAAACCAGTGGAAATTGATTAAGGGGACCCCGAAGGCCGAAAATTTTAAAATTATCATTTTTTTTATTGCTTTAAATCAAAGTTCAACCTTTTCTGCACAATTTAAGACAATTTTCATCAATTTCTTAACTAGAAGTATTCTTAAAAAAATTTAAGAAAAAAAAAAAGTTAATACTTTTCACTTCACAGATAGTCAGATTTACACGTTTACAACCAAACTGGCAGGTTTCCAAGGTTTCCTCTAGCAATAGAAAAAAAATCGATGTTTTCTACGCTAATAATCGATAGTTTCGGTAGGTATTGAAACGCCGAAAAACAAGAAAAATGTCCGGTCGTGGCGCTGTATCAGAGACGAACCCGCGCTCATTGAAAATCGCTCGTCCTGAAAAGTTGTGGTTTTTGACCTTTCGGTACACGTTTCTCAAAATGTAAACACCCAAACCTTACTAAACTTTGTGGAAATATTTAATGATGTTAGAGGATTATTTGCCCGCAATTTCACGTTTGTTGATGTAGTAGAAGGCAAGAAAAAAAATCATGAGTGAGAGAAAAAAAGTACATTTTTTAAACTCAAATTAAAAAAAAAGTAACGAGTATATTTAAATGAAATTGCGAACACTAATACAACAGGATACCCTTAATCCAGTAAAAAAAATTACATCAGTAACCCATTTAGAACCCGAGGAATCGGTACCGAAAGTGAGCAACCTCGCTCATAAGGATAAGGTAGCCTTCGGGGTCCCCTTAAAAACAGTCTTTTATTATATATTCAAATAAATAAAGTAAATCTTGATAGGGTAAATTGTGTTAAAGACCTTAGAGTTAGTATTGACTCTAAATTATATTTTGATGTACATGTAAAAAATATTGTTTCTGACGCTTTGAAAATCTTGGGCCTAATTATCAGAAATTGTCAGAAATTTGTTAAAAAAAAAAAAACATATTTTATAATATGAGTAGAAACATTTAAATTTCTGAAAAGTTGAACTATATCGTCACACTCTAAATAAAACTAAAACCTGGTAAAAAACGTGGGAGTATTTTTATTGCAGAAAAAAAAAAACATCAACATAAAATATAAAATAAACACAATAAATTCTATAAAAATAACACATAAATAAAAAACTCTGAGTACAAAACAAAAATATTACATGATAAGTATAAGGTTTCTTTATGCGTCAGTTTCAAATCGGTCAAAAGCACTCATACTAATAAAGTTCAACCGATAAATTGACTTTCTCAGATATTGAGCTCCGGCCGATTTGAAACCGACTATACGAAAAGGGCGCGTAGATTTGCTACAGTGCTGTTATGTATGACTTCAAATTGCACTAAATTCCACGGCGTCCGCGCTATTTTGCGGACACAAACAGCCCTGTATGAGGAGTGCAATTTCAAATTTATCTGTCCATAAATGAGGTCAATCAACTTTTGCAGGAATTGTTGGGAAGTAGGATCCTGAAAATTTAAAATTGCTATAATTTTATCTCTGCTATGCCCAGGATAAAATAAAAGGGAACGACCTAATTTCCCATTTTATTTTCTATCTTGTAGGCTCAGCGTACACTTTAGAGCAGCAAACTCTTTTTTATTGTATTCTACGTCCAAGAAACTACCTGTATGTCAAAATGCAGCCTGTTAACATTTAACGAAAGTTTTTCGTCAAAATTTGCCTCTGATGACAGAACTATATTAAATATTGGTTTTTACAATAAATATACCAGTTTAATCTATTTATTTCATTTTGTTCTTTTTTAACAGTTTTGACATTTTTAAGATTTCGTTAGGTGACAAATACTTTTGGCCAAAGCTGTATACACTATATACATGCAAAAAACCGGTCAAGTGCAAGTTGAACTTGCACAATTAGTGTTCCGTACGTTGATTGTTTTTCAAATAAAAATTTTTGTTAGGGTGGTATAAAATGATCAGTGACTTCACAAAACACACCCCAAATGAGTTTTTAACAAAGTTTTGTTTCCATTCTTTACTGAAAACTAGTGACCTTGAAATTTTTTTTTTATATATACCAAATAAATTATTAAAGGTAATGCACTCGTGATAATTTTCGTTCAATCTATACCCCGTGGAGAATATTCCAGATTCTTTCAAAATTTTTTGATCAGTACTTTTCGACATAAGGTAGGGGACAGCGATTTTTCGCTATTTTTTAAAAGTAATACGAAGAAAAGTGTGCGTAAGTATTACATTATATATATATATTTTTTACTCGTGTTTTCACAAGCTTTCATTTGACACCACACTCGATGACCTATTAAAAAATTTTTTTTTTCACTTCCGATTTCACCCCTCAAAACGAACCCTTAAGTCAAAATTTATGTTACGGTGATATAAAATGATCAGTGACTTCACAAAACACACCCCAAATGAGTTTTCAACAAAGTTTGTTTCCAATCTTTACTGAAATCTGATGACCTTGAAATTTTTGTTTTTTTATATACCAGATAAATTATTAAAGGTAATGCACTAGTGATAATTTTCGTTCAATCTACCCCCCGTGGAGAATATTCCAGGATTTTTTTTTCAAAATTTTTTGATAAGTACTTTTCGAGATAAGGCGCGGGACAGCGATTTTTCGCGATTTTTTGAAAATAATACAAAGAAAAGTGCGCGCAAGTATCACATTATATATATATATATATATATATATATATATATATATATATATATATATATATATATTTTACTCGTGTTTTCACAACCTTTCATTTGACACCACACTCGATGACCTAGTAAAAAAAATTTTTCGATTTCACCCCCCAAAATTAACCCCTTAAGTCAAAATTTAACAAATAGTTTTCGGAGAAAATCGGGTGTGACAGACAGACACCGAAGTGATCTTATAAGTGTTCCGTACGGAACGCTAAAAACCTCCCGTCACCCTCTTTCCCTCCTCCTTCTGCTGTTATTCATGAGAGAGAAAAATTGGAGTTTTTTTAGGAAGATTGAAAATCTCATCACACAAAAATACATACGTCAGTGAATGCTGAAGGCTCCCAAGCCATATATTTGCAAAAATCCACCGTAAGTCCATTGCTTTTGTAAAAAGAATTACAAAAAGCTGCAACTTCATCTTCATTTTTTAAATTCAAGACAGAAAATAAAAATTCCTTATCGCAGTCGATTTTAAACACAGGACCTCTGCTATCATGGGCGGATATTCTAAAAAAAAGAAGGATTCAAAGTGTATTTCCACTAATGGCTTGGAAATGCCACAGTTTAACTGAATAATAATAGATTTTTAAACGAATTCGAGGTTTAGAATGTTACTGATAACTAGAGACTGGATTGTATGCAACATAAAAATCTTGAAATATGCATGCAAATATGCATGAAAAATGCTTAAAATATGCATGAAAAGGGTCAAAATATGCAATATTAAATAATAATAAAAGTAGTAATTTTTAGTTTTTTATTTCAAAATCAGCATAAAATTAACAAGTTATCGACGATGTTTAATTAACAATTATTTAACATTTTTTAAAATTATTTAACATTTGTATTCTTGTACACGTAAACAATAAGGTATTGTTCCAAATGTTGGGTAGTAAGATTGTGTCTTCGATCACTTAAAATATTTTTATAACTGGAAAAAGACCGTTCCACATCCACTGAGGTAACTGGGCAGTATTTGAATTTGAGTGCTATGTTAGCACTTATTGTTTCTGGCAAAAGTTCACCCGTCCCATTAATAAAACTATCAATTTGACACAAAGGTTTCAAAGCCTGGGTTATTGCACAAAATGTTTTCAAACTTTTCTTTAACTCTACGCGGGAATATATCTGGCAATGTGGAGTTTATTTGACGGATTTTATTCATTAACAGAATGGATTCGGTCAACGCCAAACCTCGAGTTTCAAGCTTTTTAATATCCACAGGTATGTGGGAAAAGTGAGTGCTAATCAAAGCTATGTTTTTTTTTAATATCAAAATTGTTAAATGCTTCCTTGGATTGACGAACTGCCATAGCCTTTGCACTATCGAAGTTATTTACTACACCTTTGATGGCCTCGAAATATTCATTGTAAAATGGTACAGCTTCAATCCATGTTCCCCATCGAGTTACCACTGGTTCGGGAGGTAAAGGCACATTTGGCAGTTTTTCTTTATAGGCGTTATTGCGAGCAGGTGCCTTAAGAAACACTTTCTTTGCTGATGAAATCAGTTTATTTACATTTCCAAACGTGGATCGTAGTTCTTCAGCGAGTCGATGGACTCCGCGAGCAAAGCACGTCACATGAATTAAATTTGGATAAAATACTTGGAGGACTTTGGCTGCCTTGATCATATAGGGAGCAGCATCTGAGAGAAATATAAACACTCTTTCACCTGCAGAAGATTCAGGAAATATTTGCTTAGTACCCTCATTCACAAATCTGGCGATCGTAGAATGATTTGTCTTGTCAACTTCTTTGCAGGCCACCAAATAGGAAGAAGAAGGCTCTAATCTTAATGCACCCACAATTAAATTCGCAATATAGCGACCACAACTGTCGGTAGTTTCATCAGCTGAAATCCAAATAATGTTATCCTTAAGTTCATTACGTATTTCTTCCAGAACATGTTGGTAAATTTTTGGTATGTAATTTTTACGCAATGTTGATTCATCTGGTATTTTTTGATTCAAGCAATATTTTCGCAGAAAATCTTTGAATGTAGGATTTGTAAGTTTGTGGAGAGGAATATTACTTGCAAGCAATTATTATTTATTATATCGGTTTCACAACGTTCTCCGACGTCTTCCGATACCCAGTCTCCATTCGGTGCGGTCATTCCACTGGCCTTCCTCCAGTCCTCTTTCTTGCATTTCTTTGTCAATGCCCCTCTCTCCAGCTCATTCTTGGTCTACCTCTTCTTCTTCCTGTAGGTGTCCAATCTAATATTTGTTTTGGGAGCCTCTCTGGTGTCATTCTTTGGACGTGTCCATACCATTTAAGTTGTTTCACCCTTATTTCTTCGACTATGGTCTTTTTTACACCCATAATTTCACGAATTCTCTCGTTCCTTATTCTTTTCAGCTTAGATCTTCCGGCTGCCCGTCTCCAGTAGTCCATTTCTGTGGCCTCTAGGGATTTAACGGATTTTTCTTTTAACTGCCATACCTCACTACCATATGTTACAATGCTTTTAACTATTGTGTTGTATATTCGGTGTTTGTTCTCTTTGTTTATTTTCTGGTCCCATAAAATACTGTTCAGAGACCTGATAGCTTTTCTGCCCTGAATATTCCTTTCTTTGATGGCGTCATCGAGAGTTCCGTTGTTGGTTATATTGAGACCCAAGTATTTATAGCTACTGCATGATTTAAGATTGTGTCCGTGTTCTGTCACCAAATCCTGTTGCGTACCCCCTATGCACATATATTCTGTCTTTGATAGATTTACTTGTAGACCCCATTTTTTGTATTCTTCAATAAGTTTCCTGGTCATATATTCCAAGTCTTCTTGTTCCTGGGCCACTACTATTTGGTCATCTGCAAAACTAAGAGTGTAGAGAACAGTATCGTTGAGCGGGATTCCCATATTTTTACATTTGAGTTTCCATCTAAGAAGCACCTTCTCAAGAAAAATCTTGAAAAGCGTTGGTGATAGGCAGCAGCCCTGTTTTAGACCTTTATTTGGGGAAAAACCCTTTGATATTTTATTGCCGATTTTTATTCGGATATGGCAATTTTGGTATAGATCTTGCACTGCTCTGATCAAATTAGTGTTTATGTTTGTTGTTTTTAATGATTCCCATAGTTTTGTAAGTGGGACGCTATCGTAAGCTTGTTTTAAGTCCACATAGAGAATATGTAACTCCTTGTTCATCGCTGTCATCTTTTCTATGAGCTGAGTTAGACAAAAAAGGTGGTCTACGGTTGATCTTCCTGCTCTGAACCCGGCTTGTTCTTCTGCCTCGCTGTCCACATATTCTCGCTCTATTCTTGCTTTTATCACTTTTCCGTAGATTCTACTTATTGTCCCCATGACTGCAATACCTCTATAGTTATCGCAGCTCTCTTTGTTGCCCTTTTTATGTAGGGGTGTCAGAAAAGATAGTTTCCATTCCTGTGGTATTTGCTCAGTGCTGAGGCATTTTTGGAACAAATTGGTTAGATGTTCAAACAACTTTGGTGTGCCATATTTTATCAATTCTGCTGGTATATTTCCAGGTCCAGGAGCTTTTCTGTTTTTGAGTTTTGTACACACTTCTTTTACTTCTCTGACTGTAATACGGATCGGTGATGCGGTCACTTTTATGGCGTCAATTTCCTCAGGTGGATCTTTGTATAGTTCTCGGTTTTCCGTAAGTAAGGAGCTGAAGTATTTATCCCAATTTGTTAAAGTGATGGGCGATATAATTTCCTTTTGGTATTTTGGCGCAGTGATTTTATAAGTCTCCAACTTTCTGTACTTTTGGCTCCTCCTATGTACGTGTTTACTCTGTTACAGCGTCTCTCTCCCAAGTTTCATTTTTCTTTTGTATAATCATCCTACGTACATTAGCTTGAAGTTGTTTATACATTTCTTTGTTGTTTTCTGTTCGCATGCTGAGGTATCTTTTATGTGCTTCGTTCTTTTCTTTTATTTTTTCTTCTATATCCGAGTCCCACCAGTAAGGTTTTAGACGGCTTTCTCCTTCTTTGAATCCTAATGACTCTTTTGCTGCTTCGTGTAGACAGTTTTTAATGTGGTTGTAGTGCTCTGATGTGGTCGAAAAGTTTCTGGGTTGTAGTTTCTCATCTAGTCTCCTTCTGTATAGATTTTTGGTACTTTCTTGGTCTAAGCTTTCTAGGTTGTATTTACTAAATTCTATCTCTTCATAGTCGTCACGTTTTTGAGTATGCGTGTGTGGCTTTTTACCAGTAAAGCTTATTTTTGCATTTAGGAGATGGTGGTCACTACCGCAAGTAGCTCCTCTATAAGCTCTGACGTCGTGGATTCTAAGGGTTGTTTTCTGACGGACAATCAGGTAATCAATTATGGATCGCTGGTTTCTAGATGGCTTAGTCCAGGTATATTTATGGATCCATTTGTGTGAGTAGAATCCATTAGTTATTCTTAACTCATTTTGTTCGCACACTGTTATTAGTCTTTGGCCGTTATCATTTAGAATTTCCTCTCCATGTCTACCTACTACTTCGTCTTGAACTTTTTTCCCTATTCTGGCGTTCAGGTCTCCTAAGATTATTACTTCTCTGGTATCTCCAACGTTTACTATTTCTCTATTTAGTAGCTCAAAGAATTCGTTTTTCTGATTTACTAGGGCGTCATCATTTATTGCATATACTCCAAAGATTGTAACTTTATGTCCTTGCGCTGTTAAGTTCATTTTTATAATTCTTTTGGCTGATTGGTTCCCATGATGTTATGCATTTTCTGAGTTTTTTAGATATCAGGATGGACACGCCTTGCTGGGCACGCTTATCTTGCAAGCAATGCTTCACATAAATCCATGCTAAAGTGGTTTTTTTTGTTTGCCTATAGAAGTGGAATCACTGTTGCTTGCTGCTGTTATAAGTTGTTGTCGTGGGCCTTTTTTTGCAATGCTGCGATATGAAGACTTGTCTTGACATGCTGGTCAATTTGAAACTTTTTTGTGCACGAAATATTTCTCTCGCAAACTCGACAATATAAAACATTTCCGTCGTATGTAAATGTTCCAGGATAATCAGCTACCCACGAAGAGACACTTTTTTTTGCGGGTGGCATGGTACACGTTAAACTTTAACATAACACGTTAAAAATTGCAAAAAGACTACACTGATGCAAGTGCGTCAACAATAATGTTAAACATATTGTTTTATTCTTTTATAACTGGATACAATTTAAAATACAAACACATGTACTAAATATTAGCTAATTACATACAAAGTAGCATTGTTTTCTATTCATTCCTCGATAAAATACCAAATAGTAGTACGTTCACACTTGTAACAATAATCTCGTAGTCTGAGTCGAGGTTGAAGTTGTCGAACAGCATTATTGCGTCTAACGATTAAATTTACTTGAGCTCTATGTGGTTGAAATGGTATACTTTTGGATTCTCTCCAACAACCACTACATAAATAAGTAAAATTCATGTTTGTTAGCACAAAAAATTTTTGTTGTTATTTCTATGAATATTTCTAGGATACTGATGATAAATTTATTCCTCGAGGAGATACCACATAGTTATACGGGTACATGTGTAACAATAAACTCTTACTTGAGTGCGAGGTGGAAGAAGACGAGTTGGATATGGAACACTGTATTTTCTCTCCAACAACTACTACGTAAATAAGTATATGATATCTGATATCCGATATCTTGTTTTAAAATAAAAATTCGTCTTCGAGAAAAATTGTTTATTTGATCCACGCTCAAACAAATATTCTTAGAAACTAACTACTTATCACTTAATATCGCGACCAAGAAACAAAGGAATAAAATACCGTCGTCATTTTGGGTATTCCCTTGGCACTATAACCTAATCGCTGTTTAGACTATTGCAGGTAATGTCCCGGCGATAAGATCGGTTCCAGACGGCGACATTAACAATACCCTGAGCAATTCAATTGCCTAGTAATACCGAGAAATATTGTAAATATAGGGAAAATATGTATCATTACTAGATTTTGGGTAAAGTATGCAATAATCGGTGAGAATGGTCTAAATATGCAAATGCATATAATCCGATCTTTACTGATAACGCTTACTTACGTCATGTCCACGTGCAAGTCTCTATTGTTAGTTTTACAAGTAGAGCACGGATATTTCTCTACACACACGTTTTTGGCACTTCTGGCAAATGGGAATAATTTTCAAGTCCAAAATTGATTGAAATACGAAACAACCATGCACGACACAATTATTTGGTAGGTGATAGTGTAATCCTAATGGGGCCATTGGGGTAGCATTTTTTTTCCAACTCCATAAGGCCATAGTTCTAAAACATCTACAAAGTATACTTAATTGTAGAAATCAAGATAAAAATTTCCCTTGACCTACACATTAGATTGACTACAAAAAAAAAAGTTTTTATATTTGGCGCTGCTACCAGCTAAAAACCTTCTATTACGTGTAAAAGAGATATACAGTCCCTGGCCAAATTATTAGACGCACTGTATTTTTTTTAGTAATTTTATGTTTCTTAAGAGTTTTTATGCAATAATGGTATATTTAAACTACAATATTATTGATTTTTATTTAAAAGAATTGTTGTAGACTACATATTTGTATTTATTTTTAACATATGGCAACACTGTGTTGACAAAGTGATACATGAACGTAAATAAGTACAAACCTGTAACAGTCGCGATCGGAATCGAGTCAGGTACGGACGTGTTTCTGTGGCTTTATGGACTGTGATTGTTTGTTTAACAGTTTTATACTACTCAGTTATTAGTTTATTTTGTATGCAGTGTTTTAAAAAAGTAATTGGACTATTTTCATTATGGGTAGAAAAGGCGATCTTTCACCACGTAAAAAAGCTGAAGTGAAGGCCCTTGTGATTGCGAAAACATTTACAAACCGAGAAATATCACGAAGATTGGAGGTTTCTGAAGCTAGTGTACGACGCATAAAAAATAAAATTGAGTCAGGGAAGGAATTAAGCCCGAAAAGAAAGAAAAGATACGGTAGGAAACCAATTTTCACTCCACGGTCAGAGAGATGTTTGAAGAAAATTTGTGTAGAAAACAGATTTGCTACCACAAAGGTAATAAAATCACAACTCCAGGATGCTAGCGTAAATGCTTCTGAGCGCACTGTTCGAAGAAAATTGAAAGAATTAGATTTTAAGGCCTGTCGCCCCGCCAAGAAGCCCAAGTTAACAGCTGCAATGAAAGCAAAGCGCCTGAAGTGGGCCAAACAATGGCAAGACAAAGATGTGGACTTCTGGAGATCGGTAAGATACAGCAATTTAATCAATAATTGATACATTATTATCATTTTCAGTTAAATAAAGCAAATAAACATGGAAGTTTATATATTTTTCCTATTTTTGACAGGTCTGCTTCAGTGACGAAAGCACATTCGAAATTTTGCAGCATAAAGCTCAGTATGTGCGTCGTCGTCATGGAGAAAAGTTTCATCCTGATTGTGTCGTCCCGACGGTTAAACATCCCACCAAAGTGATGATTTGGTCAGTCATCAGCGGCAAGGGCACTGGACGTCTGTACGTCGTCAAAGGAATAATGAGGCAAGATCAGTACAAAGAAGTATTACAAAATCGGTTGATTCCGCAGCTCAGAGAATAGTTTCCAAATGGGGAACCATTCACTTTCATACAAGATGGAGCTCCCTGCCACACTGCTCGGTCTGTTTTTTTTGGCAGAAAAAAAATATCCCTCTGTTGGATTGGCCGGGTAATAGCCCTGATGAAAAGAGAAGTGGCTAAAGATGTGATTACCAACAAACCCAGCTCCTAGAAAAGATTATTCATGTGTGGAATCATCATCCTCAAATGCAGGAGACAGTACAATCTTGCATTGATAGCATGCCGCGCAGAATTAAAGCTTTGATAGCGGCTAAAGGTTAATTTCACTTTTCTTTAAAACTTAATAAACTTATGCTTTTCTAAATTAATGCTGTTTTATTTATGTCAAATAAATAGGTAATTGATTGGATAATATAAAAATAAAAAAACAAATCAATTTAAAATAATAAAACGGTACAATATCACTCGGTAATTAATATTTTACATGAAATATTGCAGTGCGTCTAATAATTTGGCCAGGGACTGTATGACATTTTGGTCCAAAAATATTAAGGTTTAGAGGGTGCTAAAGTCGATTTTATTAATAACATTAGTGTTTTGTGTATTTTTTTACCGGATAAAAACATAATTGCACGTTGAAAACATTACTTTTTGAAGTTTCAATGGCATAGATATGTAGAACTGACAATTACGTACAAATTTAAGCCACGGGCGACCAAGTAAATCTAAGTTATGAGCAATTAAAAGACGTTTAAAATGGACAAATAAGGCAAATTTCAGACTTAATGGTTATTTTACCAAGTATACAAGTATGAAATGCGGATTTATTTTTTTAAAAAAACATGTTAAATTCGGAAGAATGATAAAAAGTGCTTTATTCAATGTATGCTCCATCGCTTGGTATACATTTTTCCTATCTTTCGGGCAATTTGTGAATACCACGCCAGTAAAAATCTTCCCCTTTTGCTGCGAACCATTCATCGAGCCATTTTTTTTCGCATCTTCGTACGAACCAAAGCGCTGCTCAACAAGTGAGTGACCCGTCGATGCAAACAAGTGGTAATCAGAAGGAGCCAAGTCTGGTGAGTAAGCCGCATCGGGTAGAATTTCCCAGCTGAGTGCTTCCAACGTGTCGCGAACTGGTTTTGAAGTATGTGATGAAGCAATGTCATAAAGAACAATGACTTTATGTCGCCTCTTTCGGTATTCTGGCCTTTTTTCAAGCAGCAAACGGTTCAAATCGGTCAACTGTTGTTGGTAATGTTTAGTATTAACCGTTTCCCCATGTTTTAACAGCTCATAATAGACCACGCCCCTCTGGTCCTACCAAACACAGAGCATCGTCTTTTTGCCAAAGCAATTCGGACTTGCGGTCGATGTGGATTGTGCGCCTGGGTCTACCCAAAATTTTTGGCGCTTGGGATTCTCAAAATAAATCCACTTTTCATCCCCTGTAACTATACGATGCAAAAACGACTTCCTTTTGTACCAAGCGAGCAAAATGTCACACGTGTTTTTGCGCTTTTCCATTCGCCTGTCGTTCAACTTATGTGGTACCCATCTACCGGTCTTCTGAATCTTTCCCATCTCTAGTAGCCAATCGGAAACAGCTTGTATACTAAGGTCCGGTCGGCGAGTTGTTTTTGTGTTTGCGAATCATCTTCGTCCAACAATGCTTGCAATTCCACATCTTCGTATTTTTTTGGCGGTTTTCCACGTTCCTTGTCTGTAACATCGAAGTCACCACTTTTGAAACGCCGAAAACATCGTTCACACGTATCTTGCGATGGAGCATGTTCACCATAAGCTTCTCGAAGTAATTGGTATGATTCAACAGCAGTTTTCTTCAAAAGAAAACAAAAAATGAAGGCTGTCCGCGAATGCTCTTTGTTCGGTATAAATTTCGTCATATTGAACACAACAACACAACACTATGCACACACTTTTCCAATTTATCACTCGTGCGCGTCTGACACTTGTTGATGACACAACAAAATGGCGCAGTGTCAAATTTTTATGGCATAAACTGCATTGTGCACCATCTGTTGTCTGAAATCCACATTTCATACTTGTACACCTGGTACGTTGCAGACATTATTTTTTTTGAGGAATAACTTGCATAGATATTCAGAACTGACAATTTCAAATAATCTTCGGCCACGTACAACTATGGACGACCAAATCAACTAAAGTTATGAAAAATTAAAAGACGTTTAAAATGCACAAATAGGCCAAATTTCTTATTTAATGGTAACTTTTTGTAGCGCACCTTATTTTTTTCGGGTATAAATTGCATAGATATCCAGGACCGACAATTATGGATAAATTTAAGTGACGTGCAGCCATGAGCAATCAAGTAAAGTCAAGTTATAACCACTTAAAAGACGTATAAAATTCAAAAATAGACTACTAAAATAGCAGACAGGAAAATGTGTACGAATATGTATGCATGTAACGAAAGTCTGATATTGTCAAATTTCCACTTTATTTAGTTTCACTGAAACTGTATGACGCGTTTCGCTATACTATAGCTTCTTCCGATACAAAATGATATTTGAATATTAGTGTTGTTACATTTATACAAATACCCTAAGGTAGATAGGCAATAAAATTAATACTATATGCCAATGAATATTGCTGGGAAATCCATTCTGAATATTAATTATATAAATTGAGTAAGGGGGAATTACCATGGGCCAGACAGGTATCTTTTTGTTCGTTTAAGATGATGTTGGAATTTTTAATTCTATTTATTTCTAAATTTTCTAATAGGTTTAATTTTACGTCTTTGTTTTGTATGTGTAGAATTTTAAATTTATCGTCAAAAAGATGATTTGATTCTGTTAAATGATTACTGTACGCTGAGTCAGTTTTGTTTTTTAAATAGCTTCTTTTGTGTTCTAAAATCCGAGTTTCGAATGAGCGACCTGTCTGACCTATGTAACTTTTATGACAAGAACCACAATTTAACTGATACACTCCAGATTTTTTTGATCTATTTTGTTTTCCCTTTGCGATTTTAATGAATTTTCCTAACGAATTATTTGTTCTAAAAGCTATGTTGATATTATATTTGTTTAAGTGGTTTTTAATTTTCTCTGACGTGTTAATAGTTTTTAATTTTGGATGGTTGTAGCTTCTACTTGATGGAAATTCATTATAAATATATAATAAAAGACTGTTTTTAGTGAATTTTCACTGGTTTATTTAAATTGCGATGACGCGTTTCACGATAAAGATAAAATTAAATTGATAAATATGAATCCCCAAATCCCACAACTTTATTTACTCATAAAACTACACAAACTTGACCACCCAATCAGACCAGTTGTTTCCTACATGTCTGCTCCAGCATATAAGACGTCATCCTTTTTAATTGATTTAATCAAATATCATACCAAATTTGAACCTAAATATAGTATCAAAAATTCATACGAATTCGTGAATAAAGTTAAGAATATAACAATACCAGATAATTCTAAATTAGTCTCTTTCGATGTCAAAAACTTATTTCCAAGTATTCCCCCAGACGAAACAATAATTTTAATAGAGAACCTATTAACAAAAAACAAAGTAGATGAAGTTATAAAAATGGACATAATTAATTTATTAAGAACTTGCCTAAGACAAAATTATTTTTCATTTAATAATACATTCTACAATAGTAAGGAAGGGTTAATTATGGGGAGTCCATTAAGTCCATTACTTGCCGAAATTTTCATGGACAGTATTGAAATAATGATATTTAACAACCATAATAACAACAGTAATAATTGTCTATGCTGGCATCGATACGTGGACGATATAATTGTATGCTTTACAGGTACGGACAGACAATTAACTTACTTTTTACAGTATATTAATTCTTTACATAGAAATATCAGTTTTACCATGGAAGAAGAAGTCGAAGCGAAAATCAATTTCCTAGACTTAACAATCAGTAAAGCCATGAAAAAACATGAATTTGCAATATATCACAAACCTTGTCATACAGATACCACAATTCACAATAGTTCTCACCACCCTAACCATCATAAACTTGCAGCTTATCATAGTTTTATACATAGACTAACTAATATCCCCTTATCAGAAGAAAATTTTACTAAAGAATTAAACTACATAAAACAAGTAGCCGTTAACAACGGTTATTCGGTTACATAGCTTACAAGACTAACAATACTATAGGGAAATATCTTAAAAACTACAAACCACAAATCAATAAAGACAATAAATCAGGGGTTTATCAATTAACATGTGGGCCATGTCCTAAAACATACATCGGACAAACTGGACGTACATTTAGACAAAGAATTACAGAACACGAAAAAAGTTTCATCCATAGAAAATCTAATTCAACATATGCTAATCATCTTTTAACAGAAAATCACACATTTAACAAGAATTTCAAAATTTTACACACCCAACAAAAAGGTTTAAAACTAAACCTTTTAGAGACAATGCAAATAAATCGATTAAGGACTACAGGTACTTTACTCAACGACCAGGTAGATTTAAGCAATTCACCATTATTGAATTTATTCTCCTAACTCCAAATCTGTGTGGATTTCCCAATACTATCAATGTAATTTAATTAGGTATAATATTATAATTAAGAAATTATATAAAACTGTGAATATTAAACCTAACTTAACAGTGTAAAATGTAGATCTGAAGAAGCTGCATCGACAGCGAAATGCGTCATCGCAATTTAAATAAACCAGTGGAAATTGACTAAAAAACAGTCTTTTATTATATATTACCAAAATAGGTTAGAACATTATATTTTTTTCCCTGTGTTTTCTTTCTTGGGGTATACTAAAGAAATAGCTTTATTTTTTAATTTTTTGTTTAGAATTGAGTCTATGGTGTCAGGAGAATAACCGTTGTTAATAGCAAGTTGTTTTATTAGATTTAATTCTTTATTAAAATCATCTACAGATAAGGGAACACTTACAAGTCTATGTAACATAGTGTGGTAAGCTGCTAATTCGTGTTGTAGGGGGTGAGCTGATTTTATGTTTATTGTAGTATCTGTATGTGAGGATTTGTGAAAAATAGAGAATTTGTGTTTGTTGTAATGTCTGGTTATCGTTAAGTCAAGAAAATTAATTTTATTGTCGACTTCTAATTCCATAGTGAATTTAATATTTTTATGAATTGAGTTTATATAGTTAAAAACATTGTCAAGTTGACGCTCTGTAGCATCAAAACAAGCAAAGATGTCGTCTACATATCGGTACCAGTACAACCATGGATAACCTAGAAAAACAAATACATCGACAAGAATTTAGCAAATAGCAAGAAAGAAACCACAGGGAAAAAATATAATGTTCTAACCTATTTTGGTAACACGTCAGAGAAAATTAAAAACCACTTAAACAAATATATCAACAAAGCTTTTAGAACAAACAACTCGTTAGGAAAATTCATTAAAAACGCAAAGGGAAAACAAAATAGATCAAAAAAATCTGGAGTGTATCAGTTGAATTGTGGCTCGTCATAAAAGTTACATAGGTCAGACAGGTCGCTCATTTGAAACTCGGGATTTTAGAACATAAAAGAAGCTATTTAAAAAACAAAACTGACTCAGCGTACAGTAATCATTTAACAGAATCAAATCATCTTTTTGACGATAAATTTAAAATTCTACACATACAAAACAAAGGCGTAAAATTAAACCTATCAGAAAATTTAGACATCATCTTAAACGAACAAAAATATACCTGTCTGGCCCATGGTAACTCCCCCTTACTCAATTTATACAATTAATATTCAGAATGGATTTCCCAGCAATATTCATTAGCATATAGTATTAATTTTATTACCTATCTACCTTAGGGTATCTGTATAAATGTAACAACACTAATATTCAAATATCATTTTGTATCAGAAGAAGCTATAGTATAGCGAAACGCGTCATACAGTTTCAGTGAAACTAAATAAAGTGGAAATTTGACAATATCAGTTTTTCATTACATTCGTTATGAATTTTCATCAAGTAACAGCCACAACAATTCAAAAAAAAGAAATATGTATGCAATTTATATATATACGAGTATATATATATATATATATATATATATATATATATATATATATATATATATATATATATATATACATATATATATACATATATATATACATATATATATATATATATATATATATATATATATATATATATATATATATATATATATATATATATATATATATACGAGAGAGATAGTATAAAAATACTCACAAATTTGCAGAAGAAAATGGCAATTTTGGTTCAAATTCCAATATTTCAAACGAAGTAAGTGCGTTTGTTTTCAAGTATATATTTTTATTATGTTGCACATGCTTGACTTTAACGATCATGTTTTCTATTAAGCCCAGCGGCATCACGTGATTATCCCGATTTGTAAGGTATAGATCCAAATATTCACTTTGGTCTTGGTCGTAGAAAATTAATCTCATTTGATACTTATCTAAAATTATTAAAAATATTGACTTTCTCGATCATATAATGCAAAAAGAAATGATGTCCATATTAAATTGCGTCTCAATTTTCACAGCTGATACTCATTTTTTTTATCAACACAAGAGTTATCCTTTGAAGGGTAGATTTGGCAAT